>WSTJ01000226.1:0-33111 GCA_019623705.1 Ceratobasidium sp. 428 | reverse complement strand
TGTGGTACCCAGGTATGCGTTTTTAGCGCCGCGGCCCTGAAATTCCGTTTGGCAATGGCTAATGAAAACCGCAATAATCGAGGGCTTCAAAGTTCTCTTCGTGGTGGCTTCTGATCCCGCTTCTCGGCCGTTATTTGTCTTTGAGAACTCGACGAGAGTTTGGTGCCGCTTGAAGGCTATGTAGCACAGCTGCGTAACTACTTGCTTTACGTCGTAGGCGCAATCCAGCAGATTCCTCCTCAGCGCGCACCCGAGCCTGATGCGTTTGTCTCACTACTCGATCGTGGAAGCCCATCCTCCTACAAAATCGGCAATTTAAACACCAACTTGTGCAAGATTCTTGTCGCTTCGCGTGAGTCGGAGTGGTTTGAAACTTCGATTTTTCAGCCCGCACCAGGTGGATCTATGCGTATTACTCCAACGCCCAAACACACATATTATCTACCATTTTCTCATATGTTCTTCCCTACAGTGAATCGTCAACGGTAAGTGATTGTATTAGTGAGAGGCTATAGCCGATTTAGCTTTCGGTAAATTGTAATTTTGACCGGCCGGTACGAGAGATAACGGACGTTTCGGACATCTGGATAAGGCCCACGAGGAGTTCGACGAATTAACATACTTGGAATGGACCAGTAGCTTATAAACGAGGTGCGAGAACCAAACGGGTACGATACTAGAATAGTCGGTCTAGCGACAATCGGCTACCTGAAATCTGGGTTGGGACCTGCACACATGCGGTCATAACCAGTACCAAAGTCATGGTCCAGGAACGCTTAGAAGAGGTTTGATACCTTGTAAGACAAACGATTATAAGAGCCAAACATCGCACGGTTGTATCATAAACGAGAAAATCTTATACCAACGTCGATGCCGAGAGGATCTACCTCTCGGCAGCATTAGCCATGCCTACACCTCTTTCCAATGGCGGATAGGGGGAAGGGGTAAAAGGGTCACAATGACGTCGTTCCCGCGCGGTGCGCATGGTGATCAGAGATAACACTTTCCAGCTTAGGCAGTCTTCTACGCCGGTAGTCTCATGAACAGTTGTGGTAAGTAGATAAAAAGAAACTGCAAGCTAAGTATGCACTACATGTTCAAAGCTGTATGAACTTGTTAGCTCCAGAGACTCATTCGTGACACAACCACTCGCTGGCGCAGCTGTTGCGTCAAGGTGGCTTAGGTGATCTGAGCATGTGACTGAGCGTTTTCATGTAAGGCAAGTTGGGCGCATCCTTGAAATTGCCCACGACGGCGATCATTGTTCCAAAATCACTCAATTAAGAAAATCGCTTAGGAAAGCAGATGTACCACTGCTATGGACATTTGGAACATCCAGCCTGCGCCAAGCCCTGTTCGGTCCCGGTAAATCCAAGATGTTCATTTTTGGTGAATGGTATAGATAGGAGGTATCCGATCAGTAGATAAAATGTGGGGCTGGGAAATATCCCAGGCTTTTTGCCCAGCTTCCTCCGTAGACAGTACGAAAGCGGTGCGTCAGTCACAACTGTCAAACCACTGCTAAGACGGTTGGTAGATGCTATCTCTATGGAAGGAGAACCCCAGATTGCAGGTCCGTGTGTTCTAACCTAGGTTAAGCTCACCCAAAATCGGATATTTTAGGTAGAGCCAAAAAAGCCAGAGGCTCGGAAATTGGTACGAATTGACTAGATTCCAGGTGATTCACATTTGAAGTTCCTTACCTTTCGGATACCTGCAGGTTCAGAGAACCCAACTTGGTACGAGGATCACCCGAAACTGGTATCGTTGTGTAGGCAATGTATCTAGTAATGCTACATGCTCTCTCAATGCAATACAAGTGATCAAAGCTTTTAGCTCGGGGCCTCAAGTAAGCGTAAGGGAAAAGGTTCAATAAGCTTGATGATACCCTTGGGGAAATTATAGCCGTGGGAACGAGTACAGTAAGCAACATGGCTTCCCGGATTGGAGTAAGACAACGATTTGTGATAGATAAGTAAGATAAGGCGGGTGAATATAAACTATAAAGCTGCGCTATCCCCCGCGGTTAACTACCTACGTAGCGACCCAACAATGAGCTTCACACCAGTTCAAGCGGTTATCGCTTTGAGTACTGTGGCTAGCGCCCTGATAACATACCCTCTATGGCGTAAAGCTACCACTCCAACACTCCCACTCCCTCCTAGCCCTAAATCATATCCATTAATTGGGAACCTCTTGTCTATGCCGACAAAGGAGGAGTATATTGGTTTCATCAAGATAGGAAAGGAGCTTGGAAGCAAGTTCAATCTTTCAGTCCATGATATACCCTAGCGCTAACTTACGTCTCAGGCGATATCTTCTCCTTGAAAATATTCGGGACCGTTATTATTGTTTTAAACAGCTTGGAAGATGCCACCAATCTATTCGAAAAGCGCTCTGGCATATACTCAGATTGACCTGACTCTCCAATGCTGAGAGACCCTCTGTTGTAGGTGCTGCCGGGTCGCTCTTGTTAAATTAGTAAGCAGTATTTGTAGGATGGATTGGGCAAATGTCATGAGTTTGCTCCCTTACGGGGATCGGTGGAGAAGATCTCGGCGAATCATCCATCAGTGGTTGCACCGACGTGCCTCTGCCTCATTTCATCCGTCTCAGCAGAAACAATCGCGCATTCATTTACAAAATCTTCTGAACATGTCGGCGCACCTGGAGTCATCTGAGGAGCTCGAGCGGGAGTTATATCGGTATCTACAACTTTATCTAAACACTGGACCGTTGAAATAGCCTGTGATAGGGCCATGGCCGGCACCATCCTACACTCGACGTATGGTATGAAGACCAAAGGACCAAATGATCCGATTGTGCTGAATCTCAAGGACGCACTCGAAAATCTTGGCAAAGCCGTTTTAGCATCTAGTGAGCGACTTCAATGCCATTCACAATGACTAGTATACTAATCGAAGAAAAACTAGACTTTCTTGTCAACGTTTTCCCTGCGCTAAAGCGAATTCCCGATTGGTTCCCGTGGACAGAGTGGAAGCGTACGGCTAGAAAGTGGAGGGATCATAAAAACAACGCAGTTGATACTCCATACTATTGGACGAAGTCGCAAATCGTATGTACTCACGTACCCGTTTTCGCTTTACCCATGGTCTTATATGTGTGGCAGGCACTCCCTGAACACGAACCGTCGATGATAGAATCGGTTCTTGAGCAGACTCGTCGTATGGGTCTGAGCCCGGATGAAGCGGACGACTATGCGAAAGAGATTGCGTTCGTGTTGTTTGCAGGTAATAATGACCTCAAGCTTTACAGTGAGGTTGAACGCTGAGCCTATTCACTGATCTAGGTGGCACTGATACAGTTAGTAGATTCTTTACCACTCCATCAATTGTTTTCAAGGGCCAAAACATGCTATCATAGACAACGAACACCATCCTTGTGTTTTTCGTAGCAATGATTCTGTTCCCGGAGACTCAGCGAAAGGCGCAAGCGGAGATAGACGCCGTGATCGGATCGACGAGGTTACCAGAGATGGAAGATCGGTCACAGCTCCCGTATATGCATCAACTGATCCAAGAACTGCTACGTTGGCGACCCATCGTTCCCGCCGGTAAGGTTATATATGGTATTCGGTCATAAAACAACCCTGATGTACGTAGGCCTGGCGCATGTATGCTACCAGGATGATGTGTATAAGGGCTACCGAATTCCAAAAGGTGCGATTATGTCAGTATATTGTTTGGAATTCGATCGCAGATTGTAGGCTGACCTCGCTATCAGGTTCGGAAATATCTGGTATGCTTCAATATCAGTTGGAGAATGAGGTGTTTGATTTAGATCTTGCCTGATTTCAGGGCGATAAATCACAATCCTAAGGTCTACAAGGATCCACAGCTGTTCAACCCAGATAGGTTTGCGGATCCGTCGATGCCACGGGCTTCGACCTTTGGTTTTGGTAGACGGTAGATAAGACCATAGCTTTATAGTCCCAGACTGATCTCACGCTCTTATGGGATAGGTTGTGTCAGGGCAGCCACTTTGCTGAGGCGTCTCTTTTCATCTTTATTTCGTCAATAATAGCAACCTTCAACATTGAGATGGCACAAGACGAACATGGAAACAACCTCGTACCAGTAGCTGAAAGCGAAAACAGTATGCTCTTGTACGTTTTTTCACACCCAACTAGTGACGCTTACTTACAATGCTTTTTTTAGTCACCCCGTGCCATTCAAGTTCAAACTCTCCATCCGATCCTCCGCACATGAGCAACTGATCCGAGCTGGAATGTAAGCCAGGTGAAGAATCAACTCTGCAATAGGCCCAGGAATAAACGCTGAAAATAATAATGAGCACCGGGAAATGAACATCAGAATGATGAAACGTGTTACTGAATAACAGAAAGTTGTTAAACCTACAAAACCACGATTAGAACCACATTTTGAGGTCATTATCTTTAGACCCGAGACGAAGTAAAATAGGTTTCGAACACGTTGAAGAACGAGAGTGTCGTAAACGGCTATGGGTGACAGAGTAACCCTAGGAGCGCCTAGTGCACAGGCGCCGGATAAACAGTCACAATGGAACAATACTAGTGAGGGAGTTAGGCACCCAGCCTAGCGTGTGACCGTACAAACCATCGGCCTTCGTTCCTCTCCTTGACTCAGTTCAAAGAACATTCAAAAGCGTCTGTTTTGCTAGCGAAATTGTCCAAGAGCACTTCGAAACAATCCGAAGATATGAGCTGAACATGAAATGTAGATCATAAGAAGCTTAGCAAACGCGTATAGTCACGATTGTCGTGGTTGTATGCGCGTAGATCATACGAATTTCTGAGAAAAGCTGCAGTTCAACTTATATAATATATAAGATACTGAGCTGGGTACCGTGTTACTCCGAGTGGTACGATTTATTAGCTCACTCAGTCGCCAGCAAGGTTATAGGACGCGAGCGCTAATAGAAGCAGCGTGAGCGTCGCTGGGACTTAGACGCAAGTGTGACTCGCGGGTCGAAAGAACTAGCCCAAGCGGTTCGATAGGATTCGCTGGAGTGAAGACGGAATACGAGGTGCGCTGGTATGATGTTATCTTGGACCTTGGTCAACGCGAGTCAAACGCGCCGCGTCGCCTACCACGTGATTGGCTGGGCGCCAACGGTTTCTTGCTTAGTCAGGCGCATGCAACACGCGAGCTTGCCACACGCACTCATACCAATCTTAGTCAAAACCTGCACAGATTGAAGAATTGTTACCGAACAATCAAATACCAAATTTCAACCATTTTCTACGAGTACAACAAACGCCATGAATCTCGAGACCATAGAACTCGAATCGTATCAACACGTCCGTTCCCACCACCCAACACTAGCTCCCATCCTTCGCGTAAATAAAGAGAAAAGACACACCAGTGCTCCGCAATAGATCCAAACACCTAGTCACCTCGTTCACGTTCCCTGAATCAGGCGGCAAAAGCTTAGGCGGTGGCGCGCATATGAACGCATCTCATTGTCAAGATGCAAAACATTGTTGACCACGCCATTCGGGCCAGCTTGCGGTAACCTGACTCCAATCGGTCTATGTCTACCGCAAGTATGTCAGCATCCGTTCCAAGCCAAGCGAGTGTAAGCAAAGCTATAATAAAAGGTGAAACGGAAGGACATACTTACTACGACACTAAAGCGACAAACTCTCCAAATAACTCGTGCTCAACTTCGCACAGGGCACCAGATCGGGGCGGAGAATGTCTTGAGTGCTCGGCCGCCAAATTAGGCATTGGAAAGATACTGGAATGAGTATCAGTTGCGTTAGACCGATATTAGCTATTTCGATATTAGCGGTCGCAAGAAGACTGGAATAAAGGTCAGGTTAGAAAATAATCCAAAGAAGAGAGAGTAGTGAACGAGAAAAGCAGACAGGAAAAGTAGAGGGCGGATTATGGCAAGATCATTATTAACGCAATGAGCTCACCACCGTTCGTTTCATTCCAAACTTCAAGAATTCAATCGTCTTGGCCGTGAACAATGTAAGAGACACCCAGGCGTATCTACTATGCAACTAGTACCAACGTCAGCTTCGACCGTCCTCGAACAGAGAGGAGAGACGCACATGATGAGATATTTCTTATACGTGTCCCTCAACGACGTACGATTCATCGCCTCGTTCTTTCCCAACGAGATTGTGGGCAGAAAAGAAATACCCAATACCATATCCGCCCCCTTCTCATACGAAAACAAGCGAAAGGCTTTGGCTTGTTAGCGATAGTAATTCCCCGTATTCGTTAATCCATGTTTGGCGCAGTCTCACGGGTTCTACGCGTGCGAGAGACCCACCAAGACATGAAGCGCCGCGCGCTTCGCAGCCTGTATGCGTCGCCTCGCATCCAATCCCACTGACCGCACGCTTGCAGGTCTTGTCCGCCTCGGCCTCGGCCTCTTCCTCGCTCTCGGCCCCTTCATCTATCCTTGAACGATGTTCCTAAAAGATGCACGGCCGTGCGCGATGTCTTTCAGGAACTGGGATCTCGGTTTTGGATTGATGGAGTGGGTCGATCTTTTATGTGTCCGCAGACACTTCGCGTCCGCTGACCCACTAGCGCGCAGATAAACCGCAAGGGCTGGATCATCAACCCGCACGGTTTCCCCCTTTTTGCGCGCTAGGTGAGTGGTGCTCGGCTGGACAACGGCTGCGCCGTTGTCCCAAGAGCTTTTGCTTTTTGCAACACGTCAGTGCTAACGTTTGCGCGCTACCCACCGCTCCCTCCCTATTCTGGCGGCTCCCTTGGCGTCGGTCGCGCATGTTGTCTCGGCTGCACACTTTGATATCGTCATGTTTTCGTCACGCTGCTGTTCTATTCCTCTCTAATCTTACTCTCTCTTAGTTTCTTTTCTTGTACCGACTGTCCTTCTCTAATGCTTCGCCTGTTTTGTATTTCTCAAACGCTTCGGTGACTCTTGTCTTTTTTATTTCCTTTTGTGTGCTCCTTTACTTTCTAGTGTACAGCACGAGTATTTTCCCGCCCACCCTCGCGCTTTGCAATGCATCCGCCGCGGGGGCGCCGCTGCGCGGCGCCCGGCTTCGCCTAACCCAAGTGTGATTGTAAAACTCCGGTGACTACGTCACCCCTATGCGTCGAATCCTTCGAGCACGGGTTGAACACATACCTTAACGATGTCGAAAGTCCCACTTGCAGGCTGTCCCCACGCTTTATAAACACCTTGACATTGTAAAATCGTACACGCTCCTCGTCGCCCGTAGACCTGGCTCATACCTCACTCATTCATTTATTAGATCTTCGTACACGCACTCAGCTTTGAGCTCGTTAATTGTTAAAGTGGAGCTTGTCTTACCTGTGTCAACACCAGAATCGAATTTCCGTCTTGAGCTTCATTGACTAATATTTTTGTATTTCTTTGAGAGTCGAAGCCCAGAGAAGTAAAAACGAATGACTGAAGTGATATTGCCGAACCAGACATCATTGTTTGCATCCTTGTGGTACTCCCCATCGGCCGATTTAGTTGACGGGAGCGCTTATAGAGACGATGAAAGCGTGGCCAGATCCTCTCGGCAAGACGGAACAACCAAATGATATTATTGGAGACAGCGAGCCGGAAGGAAACGGCGACGCGCGATGTCGAGCGCTGGCACCAGATGATTGATGCCAAACTCATCCCAAACACGCCACCGCACGTCGCAACGCGTAGCACGTGACTCCTGGGGCGCGTTGCTGACAATTTCCCTGGCTCCAGCGGCGCATGTAACGCCACCGCTCCTCAACACGTCGGACAACTGAAATCACACACAATGGAATTATGTGATCGAATGCATATATATGTCGGATTATTGTCAAATCAATAGATGCTTGAATATCAAAAGCAGGACCATATTATCGTCAACTTAATTTAAACGTGAGAATCAGTATTGAAGGCTTCGTTTTTCGGTAGGTTCTTGGCCCTACTATCACTCTACACATATCGCCCATCGTACCTACCCAGCTATCTTAAACCAAGGCATTAGTCCCAGTCGGCTGCACACAGCTAATCCATTCATGCCGGAGTTCGAGCTCGTTAGAAATGAACCGACGGTGACGGTATGACTTGAGGAGTGGCCGCGCGGACTGGATTATGAGTCGGATAGTGCATTATGGAAGATTGAAGTGAGCCTGTTGTTTCGTGACACAATAAATTACGGACACAACTCTTTTGGCTCGCGGCTGTTAGATGACAGAATATGGATCGAATAGAGGAGTTTGGCCCAGAATAGTATAGCTCTCTTAAACAAGTACCAGTGTCTCGGCACTCATATACATCTGGTCATGGAATAAAACAACATTGTTATCTAGAAGTCCTTGGAGTGATCAATCGACCCGAGGTACACGGAGGTAGCAAAACTCTGTACTACAATGCAAGGGAGATGGGTGTTTACAAGTGATGTACACTGCCCACTTTGTGCGTACCTCCGCTCCACGCCGAGAACCGATCGGATAGGGATACAGAGTGACTGCTACCATACCAAAGAGGCAATAAAATCCACATTTTTCGACTTGGTTTTAAGCAACCGGACGCTTTCAGATTTGAACCTGTACGCATCGCTTGTCTTGCCACGCTCAGACTCAATTATGCGAAATCATGAGGGTGATAGGCCTAAGTGATGCTGACGCGGCGTTAGCATACCTTAAATCCGGTCAGCTCTGGAGGGGATGTTCGTACAAAATGGGAGCGTACATCGCTGTGCAAACGTCCGGACCCGGTCCACGATCTCCTTCCTCTCCGTCGCCATCGCTCAGCGCAGGAATCGAGACGAGTGACACAAGTCGCGATAACTCCGCTCCCGGCCAGTGGGGCTAGAGATGCAGCTTTTCCTGATTGGTAACGCTCTGCGATTGGCTGATGGATAAGTTTGCCGAGTGGACAGCTATAAATAGTAACAACCGCTTATTGTCTTCCTATCAACTGTATCCACTGCAGCGAGTTATATACTCGGACATTTTTTTAGGTATTACGCAAGTACGCTATTTTATGTACTGAGGATCGTCTAAGAAATGCCGACATTTGACTGAGTCGGGGAACCCGTGTATAGCAGCCGCGCTTGGGGATCTCCGTGGACCACTAGATCTGCCGGAAGCGACTGGATCCTTGGGAGGCGCTGGCTTATTCATGGGTCCATCGCTCCAGACGGAGATACTTGCTGGGGCGGAGGGGATGATGAGTAGGGTAGATCAGTGGCTGCACTCTAAGCCGTCAATCCCCCAACGCGCGCGCGTAGTGTAAATCTTATACATAATCCTTCGGGTTAAAATGCCGAAAAATAAGATTCAAAAAGGAGGGAAATTAACTTGCTCCTATACCTTCTAAGTCGGAGAGATGTCCACGCCGGGGCACCATCAGCCTTATGAAATCTGTGGTCTAAAGGTATCTGTGTACATTGACCGTTGGCTGAAATGACATTGCGATGTAAGGTTCAAACACTTTGACCGTCTGACTTACACAGAAGAAATGAACATTAAAGAAGTACAGCGATTGAAGTAAGGAGGGGTGGGACTTTTGTACCGATAATATCGAGGGCATATACTCTCTAGCACTGTTGGCCACGCCGCCTCGTTCTAGCCAGTGTTCAATACAGAATTAGGGGCAGAAGCCTGTGGGTTACAATAAAATCGCTTCCCGAAAGCATGGCGAGAGATACAACCATTTTAGTTTAGTACATATTGTACGACTGTTCGATAGATAGGTGTGACAAGCAGACAAGTATAAGTAACCACAGCTACGTATTGTGCTCGTAGATCTGACTACTACAACGATCTGAAAACTCACTCATGGACTGCTCGGCCAGTCGACTAGCGGCTAGCATGGGCATTGTGGCTAGTGCACTATTGCTGTATTATTTATGGCGGAGGCACGTCGCCCCAGCACTGCCGCTGCCTCCCAGTCCCAAGTCTTATCCACTGATTGGAAACCTCCTATGTATGCCTACTAAGAAGGAGCATCTTGGCTTTATTGAGATCGGGAAGCAGCTTGGCAGTAGGTCCGATCTCGGAGGGAATTGAAAGCAACGCTGACACCGTCGGGCTTATTAGGCAATATCTTCTCCTTGAACATCTTGGGGACCGTAGTCGTTGTGTTGAACGATTTGGAAGATGCGACCAACCTACTCGAAAAACGTTCAGGCATATATTCGGACCGGCCTCAGGCTCCGATGGTAACAGACCGTTCATTGTATGTGCCATTCAAGAACCTACTACCGAGTTAGTCTTAACAATGCGCCTCTAGAATGGACTGGGGCAACCTTATAACTACGTTGCGGTACGGTGATCGGTGGAGGAAGTCTCGTCGAATCATGCACCAGTGGCTCCATCGACAAGCCTCCGTCTCTTTTCACTCGTCTCAGCAACAGCAGGCTCGGATTCACTTACAGCGACTCTTACACATATCAAATCGACTGGACTCGTCGGAAGAACTGGAGGGTGAAATATATAGGTCTGTAGTGTACTCCTGGCCGTGTTTGCCTTGCTCACACACACGCCAAAGATCTGTAGCGGACACAATTATACAATCTATATATGGCATGAGAACCAAAGGTCCCGATGATCCGATCGTATTGAACATGAAAAATTCGGTTGAACATTTTGGTCAAGCGTTGTTAACGACCAGCACGTGGTTTTTCATATCTACGCTCTCACGAAGACACTGACTTGGGGTACCAGACTTCTTAGTTAATACCTTCCCGGCGCTCGCTCGAGTGCCGGACTGGTTCCCGTGCACGGAGTGGAAACGCATTGCTAAGGAATGGAAGAAGAACAAAGACAACGCAGTTGATACCCCATATTATTGGGCCAAGTCGCAGATTGTAGGTTCACATACCAATGACTCACAATATTCTTCTCTAATATGCATATACTCAGGCTCTACCACAACACGAACCGTCGATGACAGAGTCCATTCTCGAGCAAGCTCAACGCATGGATCTAAGCCCGAGCGAAGTGGACGATTACACAAAAGAGATCACAGCGGTAATGTTTGCCGGTAAGTTATAATACCATGAGAGCAGCACTAAAACCGAATACTAAAATGTTCGTAGCTGGTACCGATACGGTGCGTTGATCTCACGCTAGTACTCCTGCAAACGATTGATTTACAAATGCCTACTACACACATCGCAGACAAGCAACACTATCCTCGTGTTCTTCGTGGCGATGATCCTATTCCCCAAGACGCAACAGATGGCACAAGCCGAGATCGACGCTGTGATTGGTTCGGAGAGACTACCGGAGATGGAGGATCGATCCAGTCTTCCTTACGTGGAGCGGCTGGTCCAGGAACTGCTCCGTTGGCGACCTATTACCCCTACCGGTGAGTTCGCATCCTTAAGTCATCCCGTCAACGTTTGAGTGACTGTTTGATAGGTATCCCTCATGCTTGCTATCAGGACGACGAATACAAAGGTTACCGGATTCCCAAGGGAGCAATTGTGTAAGTAAATGAGCACCAGCACTACGGATAAAAGTCTGAACTCTGTGATCCCCATATCAGGATTGGAAACACGTGGTATGTGGAGCGCACTTATCTAATCACTCGCTTAATTAATGTTGTTGATCAATCCTAGGGCAATGAACCATAACCCCAAAGTATACAAGGATCCCGATACATTTGACCCAGACAGGTTCTTGGATCCATCGGTTCGACCTTCACCAAGCTTTGGGTTTGGACGACGGCTAGTACCTTTTGAAAGCTCACTATTTCAAATCAGCTCACTCTGGCGTAAATGAGATAGGATATGTCCGGGTCTTCACTTCGCCCAATCGTCCCTCTTTATCTTCATCGTGTCCATACTGGCAACTTTTACCATTGAGATGGCAAAGGACGAACACGGAAATGGCGTTGTCCCGGTAGCTGAAGGCGAACACAACCTGCTTTTGTATGTGTCTTCAAATTGGATTGATACATCTTAACTAAGAAGCTTCCTTCAGCCACCCCGTACCATTCAAGTTCAAAATCTTACCTCGCTCTTCTGCACACGAGCAGCTCATCCGTACTGGAGTTTAGGTCGGGTGATAAGGAGTGAAAGATGAAAGCTGGAGTTTGAAAGTGAACGCGGAACATAAACTATAAAGTCAATAATAAATGCCAGTGTAGTGCGCCCGTAAATGATAGAAACTTGTACCAAATAAGGAAAAGGTTCATGTGGTGACAATAAGAACCATATCGCAGAACTACTAGCAACTAGTGATAAGATCAGTTATGACAGATACTGACCACGCCGATTAACAGCAATGGAAAAAAATAGCTATAAATAAGAAAACTCTCAGCCATACCAACACAAGCAAACACCCGGCGCACAGCCATAACGCCACAACGCGGAGGCGCCCAGACTGGACTCAGCAGTACGTTTACGCGATATCTGTAAATAGACCAAAAACGTAGACGAAAAATAGGAGAAACATTATGAGACTCTGGCAGCAATGACATTAGAAAGAAAACGACAGCGTGAGGAACTCTTAAAGTGATGATTAACGCACAAGCTCTTCAATTGGCATAAATCCAACGCGCGCCAGAGAAAGTGGAAAATGCAGCGAGGCAAGCGTATTGAACTCGAGTGTGCACGGTGAGAGGAAAACAGAACTGACTGGACTAGGCCACAGACACGGGCAAGGCTATGTAAATCTACAAGCCCGAAAGGGGTTTCAGGAGCCGGGAGTCGGGCTGAACTGGACCACTCCACAACAGAAGCGATGACCCGTAAGTCTTATAAAATTAACAGGTTTAAAGGTCTCTGTTCTCTTGACAGTCACTAGCGTTAGTCTGTACATCCTATTCCGTCGACTTTTATGTCTATTGCCTCTCGCAGCCCAAAAGGCACTCAGAGACGTCAGTTCCGCCTACGAATCTAAGCCCTGGATTCGGAAACCCCAGCTCCCAGCTCCCAGCTCCCAATCCCCCAGTATCAAGTTGTTTAGTCTCATGTATCTCTTCTCTTCATCGTTGCATGTCTCGCATTTTGCTTCGAAGTTCAGAGTTCTAGCAGGATCTACTAGTGTTACACAGATACCAAGTCAAACACACGCATACAGCCAAGATTTTAGTTATTATATGCGCGTAGATTACACCGGTTCCTTGCAGCGATGACGACAAGTTGAACTTGACCCACGCGCAGACCCTTTGCCAGTTCTCATGGTTCTGACTCAAAACGCACAAAAACCAAAGGCGCCTGTTGAACAACGGCTAATTGCCAACTTTTTGAAACAATGTTTTTTATTTATTTATTTTATTTACAAGTACAATAAAAATGCACAAGCCGGAAACAGATAGAGCCAGAGCCGTATATGTCCAACTAAATCACCCCATGACCCCTCTTCCATTCATCGTTCCCAGAATGACAAGCCAACAAGATAACAAGAATATTGTTACCCTATAAGTACTCTGGGTTACGTCTAAACCCTAGATCGTCTACTCATCCTTATTTGCAGTACCAGACGGCAAAAGCGCAGTCGCAATCATGCACACAGCCACGGGCTCAAACCTCACGGTTACAAGACACGAACTTACCACTGTGGGATGTGAGCGAGAGCATGGCACCGAAGGAGAGGCGCCCTGAATGTTAGCTCCACTGATTAATCACATGGCTACAAACTTGATCGGTGCTTGATCGCTGAACCGTGAGCTCTAATAGTTATTAGCTATATACATTAGTCCAAGAGAGCACGAGAAGCGGTGGATAAACGGTCTGAGTGGTCATTAAGATGTTAAAGAGATTGAGGAAGCTTGATTTGCAGATTACGGAAAAATTGATCAAGTCAACGACTCGACGGCCAGATAAGTGACAAATCAAGAGATTCCCCAAGAGCCTCCAAGTAGAACCAGACAATCCTCGCCCCTAACTATGCGTGTCAAGTATGAAATGACTCCGTGATGGGGAATGTTAAAAATTAAGATTGAGCGTAGCCGATTCGCCCCTCGACTTCGCGATGCCAGACACACCGGCTCATCAGTCCCGTGAAAATCTTCACGCAGAGACATCTGCACATGTTTGATCGAGGGTCGAAATGATGTTGAGATTTGGGGCCCGAAATTTTCGATGGCCTAACGTATACTGAGGAAATAAGAACAAAAGAAGTACAATGGTTGAAGTGAAAAAGGGCATGAGTCTTGCTTGCAGCAGGGATGCTGAAGAAATATACCTTCCCCTCCATCAACCACCCCATCTCTTTCTAGCCAGTGCCCCTAGCGAGACTGTGGGCAGAGTTCTGTGAGTTGAAATAACATTTCTCCTGGATAGGGTAGTGAAAGTTGCGGCCTTTTTAGCTTAGTGATTATTTTAGAACCGGTTAATAGTTAAGTGCAACAAGTAGACAGATATAGCCAGACGCAGCCATACATTGTGCTGACCGATTCAGCTACCACCAATAACCCAGAAACCTTCTTATGGATTATTCAACGGCTCAGATGGCGGCTGGATTGGGTACTGTGGCCAGTGTATTGCTCCTGTGCTATTTGTGGCGGTGGCCCTCTTCTTCAACGCTGCCGTTACCTCCCAGTCCGAAATCTTATCCGCTAATTGGAAACCTCTTATGTACGCCGACTAAGGAAGAATATCTTGGCTTCGTCGAAATTGGGAGGCAACTCGGCAGTAGGTTTTGTCTTTGAACGGCAATATCAGTGCTGACGCCATCATGCTTAGGTGACATATTCTCCCTGAACATCTTCGGGACCGTGGTCATAGTCTTAAACAACTTGGAAGATGCTACCAACTTACTTGAAAGACGTTCGGGGATATATTCGGATAGGCCTAAGGCTCCAATGTTGACGGACCGATCACTGTATGTACTTCTGTTCGGGAATGTGCCTGAACCGTCTAAACTTGAATACCCCTCTAGGATGGATTGGGGAAACCTTGTAACGTTATTACCGTACGGTGATAGGTGGAGAAAGTCCAGGCGAATCATGCACCAGTGGCTCCACCGACAAGCTGCCGTCTCTTTTCATCCGTCTCAGCAACAGCAGGCTCGCATCTATTTACAACACCTCCTGAGTATATCGGATCACCTCGACTCATCGGAAGACCTGAGTCGAGAGATATATAGGTTCGTACTGTACATCCGGCGCTGTTTAGTTCGTTAACACACATTGCAAAAAAGATCTATAGCCGACACGATTATACACTCTATATATGGCATCAGAACTAAAGGTCCCGATGATCCAACAGTCTTGAATATGAGAACTGCAGTGGAGCATTTCGGAAAAGCTTTGCTTACGTCTAGTAAGTGGCCATACATATACCTGCGCGCTTACAAAGGAGATATTAACTAAAGATGCCAGATTTCTTGGTCAATACTTTCCCTGCGCTCGCTCGAGTGCCGGACTGGCTCCCGTTCACGGGCTGGAAGCGTATCGGCAAAGAATGGAAGAAAAACAAAGACAATGCGGTCGATACCCCTTATCAATGGACCAAGTCCCAGATGGTAAGTTCGTATCCTCACAATTTTGTAATATCTTTGCCTGAAACGCATACACCCAGGCTTTACCCAAGCGCGAGCCGTCAATGGTCGAATCCATTCTCGAACAGACCCAACAAATGGGTCTCAGCCCGAGCGAAGTAGACGACTACACGAAAGAAATTGCAGCTGTAATGTTTGCTGGTAAGTAAACTCGTGATGGCGTGATCAAAATCTCAATACTGGAATACTCGCTCAGCCGGTACCGATACTGTGAGCGGATGCTACAATACTGCTGCGAAGGCTTTGCTGATGCCTAAATATATTGCTGCAGACAAGCAACACTATCCTTGTTTTCTTCATGGCGATGATCCTATTCCCTAAGACGCAACGAACGGCACAAGCCGAAATCGACTCTGTAATAGGCTCCGATAGGTTACCAGAGATGGAGGACCGATCGCATCTTGTGTATATAGAGCGACTGGTCCAAGAAGTGCTCCGTTGGCGACCGGTGACCCCCACCGGTGAGTTGATCTCATAGAGCCATCTCTTCAACGTTAGTGTAATTTTCCAATAGGTATACCACATGCTTGCTATCAGGACAACGAATACAAAGGTTACCGAATTCCCAAGGGAGCAATCGTGTAAGTAACATCAAGCGTCCGCGTTACAAATAAACGACTAAGTGTGGTTTACGGGCCAGGATTGGAAACACGTGGTATGTAGCAGTTGTGGTCGTATAGCAAGTCGCTTATTTGACATGTTACTCGATCCTAGGGCAATGAGCCACAACCCCCGGATATACAAAGATCCAGATACGTTCAACCCAGACAGGTTCTTGGACCCATCGGTTCAGCCTGCACCAAGCTTTGGATTCGGACGACGGTTAGTACTTTCTTGCGAGCATTCAAATGCAGCTTCCAGCTCAGCTATTCGTATATGACAGAATATGTCCAGGCCTTCATTTTGCTCAATCCTCCCTTTTTATCTTCATCGCGTCCATACTGGCAACATTCAACATCGAGATGGCGGAAGACGAACGTGGAAACAATATTGTGCCAGTTGACGAGTGCGAACCTAACTTGCTCTAGTACGTGTTTCTGCACTCAAAGGATATATCTTACCTATGATGTTTCTTTCAGTCACCTTGTACCGTTTAAGTTTAAGCTCTCTCCCCGCTCCTCTGCACATGAGCAGCTCATCCGCGCTGGAGTGTAGGCCGGCCGAAAACGAATTGACGTGAGCAGAACTCTTCAGTTCTAGAAGTCAACTTCAAAAATGAAGAGAAAATTTGATGAATATTGGTGGAGATGTAGATACAAAAATAACGAAGCTTGGTGATATATGATCGGATGATGTCGTACATGAGACGGCAATAAGAGCCATATCGCCAGATAATAATCCACCAGAAGTAAAACCTATGCTGGACACATTGAAAGACAACGAAGGGAATGGTAGTTGACTGTAGATGACTGGAGACTTCTACAAACACTAACTTTAAGTTCACCTAGATGCCAAGTGCATAGCCACAAAGCGCTTGTGGAGTTAGGCGCTTAGCCCTAACTCAAATGTGTAAAGCACCAACATTTGCTTCTTCACTTCTTGGGATCGCGTGGTTTTTTGACACCTAAATATTATTAATACGATCAGGTAAACAGATGAGAGAAATGCGAACATCTTGTGACTACAATGTCAGGATGAAATAGTGACGCGATGAGGTAGTGGGATAATTGCAATAAATCGGGCTCCGGGGGGTGCCAAAACAAACGGATGTCTCAGCGAGTCGGGGAAATATCCCGCCAGCCTTGTATGCGCACTCTAGCAGGATAGCAAAACATTCCGAGTATGAGACCAGCGCCCATGTGCCAATTTATGATATGTATAAATAACCGGTATCATTTGCACGCATACTAAAGCGTCGAACTGATACACTGGCATCGATAGGACTTCCCGCTAGAGCGGATACTCTAATCCACCTTGTACGCCCCCGCAGGCCAGAGTAGTTTTGGATACTAAATTACATAATTGCAGTACGTTCCAGACCATGTATCGAGGCAAACGCTTACCACGTCGACATCTACAGCGAGTGGTCTAGAATGTTTATAGCGAAGTCAAAAAGTCCGCAGCATCAGGTCGCGGGTTTGTCCGTCAGAAGTCACAGTTTCCTACGTAGTACTTGCGTAAGACTAGTGTGGGCGTTCAAATTTGATGATTTACTCACCCTAAATACCATTACTAGAGCACCAAGCATGGTCAGACGTACTTAGGGACCGCTAAACAGGGCGACGCACTGCTTTCATTGTTCATACCGATCTCGGTCAGAGGACCCATCAGTGGCGTCTCGTCTACTGTTGACGTTACTCAAATTAGTTACAAGTGCTTGAGCATCGAGGACTGACATACCGTTTTGTGTTGACAGGTCGGGCTCTACAACGAATTCTGCTCTCATAACTGGTACAATTCGACCGTTCTGTGTACCCTCGAGTTCGAAGAGTCTGACCTGGATCCCCTCGTCAGTAGGAAGGTCTCCCGCCGAGATTAGTCGATGACCATCTGTCCTTATACGGTAGCTGCCGTTCGAAATCGGTGCATTCCATTTATTCTAGGCGGCTTGCAGTCGCCACTCGGCCCACCGAACGATCGAACCGCTAGTCGTGTCCGCATACTCTAACAGTGTTTGCGCTTGTACGCACACGTTCTCCCATCGAAACATGCCGTCAACGGAAATACATAAAAGTCGGGTTTCGGGAGTTGTCTCCCACACTTGGGGCCGAAGACTTGGTGGAGTATAAAGCGAGGAGGAAAAATAGACTGCGGGTGATTCGGTTTCGCCTGGGAGGATGTTTGCTGGTAGGGCGAGAGATGCAACGAGCGTGGCTGGTGATACGGCCAGTGGGTCAAACTTGTAGATGTCTAGTAGGCCAAACGTGTACTTCGGTAGGCCCTGAGTAAGCGTCTCCGTGGGGTCGAACTGGCGACATATGACGATGGTGTCCTCGGACAGAAAGTCAAATATTCTGTTCATGTAACGCCGGACGTGGTCGCGAGTTTTAATTACCACACGCTAAACACAATGGGTTGTAGCAGTTTATAAATACTACATGCACAGAAAAACTCACCATAATCTCTTGCCCCGTCATCCAGTTCCAGATAACGAGAGCGGAGCGCGTAATCCTTCTGTTCATAGCAAACACACCAATAAGCAACTGGCCAAATAGCTCGATCCTATCGCCCCACAAAGTTCCAAACATATTGGGAGCATCACAGTTGTAAACAATTGGCATTGCAGGCGACTTTGGGTGGCGTTCTTGTGTAGTTACAGTCAGCAGGTGGATAGTGTATCTTAGGTCTAGTATCGCAAGAAGGTTATGGTCTGGATCAACAGCAGCGCTGAACTCGTTAATCTTAGAGTAAAAGCTCCGTTGATTGAGTCCAGTGCCTTGGTTGTTCGATGGGTTTTGGAAGAACATATAGCCTGTAGTACCCTCCGGGGCCCACATAGTTGTCCCTTTGGCCGACGCTACCAGTCGACCCTTGCCGGTTGGCAGCTCATGGTATGTCGCCACTACGTCGTTCTTGTACCATCGGTGCAAGTGGTCTTTGAGTATCTGCTTCTTCTGGGCATAGCTCAAATCCGTTCGAGGGCAGAGTGGTTCGACATATCCACAGGCAAGTAACGCAAGCACGTACTGCAAGTAGTCGTTTGTGGATATGAGTTCTTTGAATAAGGGACAGACCTGAAGGGGCAAAAAGTCAGCGCGTCTGGGTCAAGGTGTTTGTAGTGGTGGCTAACATGCCAGCACGCCCGAACGGAGGCGGGAGTTGATACCGAGAAAATAGCTAGCAATAGGTCCGTGGGAAGGGTGTCGAACGATGCTGCTGGCATAACAAAGAAAGAGGTGCTGCTGCTTGGGGTTATGGGAAATGCTAGGAGGCTTTCTGGCGGTGTCTAATCAGGAAGCAGGGCCGGCGGCGCGTTGGGATACGCGTTGTGATCATCTGTTTGGTCGCTCTTGAACACACGTGCCCGAGGAACCTGGTGGCTATGCTCTTATCTTATCTATCCACACGCTCACCCTGATTCCTGAACATAACCACCCAACCATCGGCTCGTCGAAGCACCGACATTATCACCTCCGAGGGATTTCCTATACTATACATTTCCGTTGAACACGACAGTTCCCAATGCCAACAGAATTCAAGCGTGAGGATCATCCGCGTCTTATAAAGTTTAGCAACTTGAAAGAGCATAAGCTTTAGCCCCATCGTAACTCCGAGGGAGTTTTAGGGGGGCCCGGCACCTACAATTTTAAGAACCTGGGTAGCTCAGTGTATGACCCAGCTCCTCCCACGCTCTTGCTTAAATTTTCATAATAGTAGATTCGGTTGTCTTTAGCCTCCCTTCGAGCCACCTTGAAGCGTTTTGGAGTATAGGGATTCTGCTAGTGAATCGCGTCTTGCATCAGGAGCCCAAACTCTCCGTTCGTCGTTCTATAACGCTGCTGGAGATATGTTAACACTGAGTAGTTAAAGCTTAGATACAATAACCAGGCCCAGTATACACATAAACCGTCTCAGTGGTTATATGCGCGTAGATTATGCAAGCTTATTACTTATCACGATAGCCACGCAGCTCTAGCTATTTCCGTGTACAAATCCTATACCAGACCTTGCAATCGTGCTTTAAATGCGCAAGGACCAAAAAACCTTTGGTGAAACAACAGAAAATCGCTGACTTTCAACTGTATTTCTCCAAGCATATAAATAACAAAAAAACACATCCCAAAAGACCTATAGAACCAAAATTGTATACGCGGCCCCGCCTTGCAGATCATAAACCCTCTGCTCATTTACCTTTCCGCAGAATGATAAAGCTGAAAGGAACGTAAAAATTGTAACCCTACAAGTGATCCTAATCCCAATCCCGCCTTAGACCGTCTGCTTGTTCTTATTATTTGTACCAGGCGGCATAAGCGCGGTTGCAAGCGTACACACAAATACACCCGCGCTAGCGAAATAAAGAGTGTTGTTCATCTTTCCCTCTCCGCCAGCGTCGAGAGGTCTCGCTCCGATCAAAGCTACCGACCCAGACCCCGATTAGCACAACACCCCCCAAAAAAGGAGACGGCCGAGAGATGGCGAGAGCAGGGGGAGACGAGGAAAAGGGACTCAGAGAGCGAGGGGTAGGAGAGTAGCGAATAGAGTGGGAGAGAGAAAACGAAGAAAAGACGTACGTGCAATATACCAAACAACTGTCCCCAAAAACTCCCGACACCACGCCCAGAACTACGGATAGGGGCAGAAACCCCTTTGGGGGTCCAGCCGTAGAGGACAACGTTGAAGAGCGATTGAAGAACGTATTGCATCGCGTTTAGGCCGATGTTTGCCGCTTGGGTGTTTACGGTCGCGAAGAGGCTGCGGGCAATATTATACTAGAAAATGAGTCGAGAGTAAGCGTAAGGACGGTTGAGCGGAAAGAGCAAAGCGTGAGTAAGCAGGGACCGTGAACGGTAGGGAGAAGGAGAAGAGAGAGAACATAGAACGTACAACCACAGAGTAGCCATCGAATCTGACAAGATCACTTCGTCCACTTGCGTCCAAGCCTCAGAGCTTCGGCCATATCAGCCACAAGAAGTGTGGGGGATACCGCATACATATCTACATCGCCCTATCCCAACACATCAGCATGAAATAAGAGAGAAAGGAAAAGTGGGACGCACCTGATGAGATAAATAACTATTATACGTACCCCTCAACGAAACATTGCTAGACTCATTCTTCTCGGACGAGATCTTCGGCAAGAAAGGCCTTTCCCACCACCACAAATCAGTCTTCCCTGCCACAAAAAGTAAAATAGAGATAAAGAAAGCACATACCTAGCGATAGCAAGCCTCGACTCATCAAACGCATACGTCAACCGTGTCAACAACACCAACCGCAAGTTTCTCCCCCGCTTCAAGAAAACCTCGCGCCCAGGGAGTTTGTACGTCTTCTTTGTCGCTTTCAGCACTCCACCCAAACGCTCGCCGTCGTTTCCGTCCATGAACCCTTCTGATGTGTCTTCAGTGCGCTACTAGTCCACCATTAATCTACACTCCGCCCGGTGCATCTTGGCCACTTTTTGTAACACCCAAATCGGGACCCCGTCTCGCCCTTTACTGAGTAAGAATCAAGGAGTCTCTTGGAAGTCGAATAACACGGATCAGAGAATAAACACCGCGAGGGAAACGGCGCCGAGGCAGAAGTAGAGGTACCCGCTAGCCTTGGTTCTGGGATCGAGTGCAGCACGCTCCGCCCGGATTGAAGAGTTTACATGTCGTAAGGCGGGCGGGGCAGGAGTGTTTTGGGATCGATCTATACGCGATTACGGAGCAGAGGACGACGCCGATCGGTCGGCCGACGCTGAGGGCGGAAACAGTGTTAGCTATATGTATGGAAAGAAAGACGGGAAGAACGTACTTGCGAGGCCAAAGACGGAAGTAATCAGCACCGTCAGGTTGAACGCTCAACGACGCCCGCTAATGTCGACGAGTACGCCTCACATGAACGCTCCGGCGCACAAGCCAGCGGAGAATGACGTAAAGACGCTGCCCATCTACGTACCTGAACAAGTGATGAGCAATGAGTAATACCAACTCGTGATGAGACGTACCGCTAAACCCAAGCTCCCTTTGCAACGGTGGGGCAATCAGCCCGAACGCTTTAGCCCACAGCAAGCCTGTTCAACAGTAAGCTCGAGCGAAACAAACGAAACAAACAATTTCAGCATACCAAGCATGTACCCCATTGCACACAGCCCGACAATAAACCACTGATAGCGACCCACGTCCATCCGGTCGAGCTGGTGGTTCACCAACAGCGACCTGCGGTCATAGTGCGCCGTCGGCGGGTCCCATACTTGTCCACACTCGGCGTCCGGGGAACAGTCTCGACCAAGCCGCCCTTGGTCGTCTGAGCTCGTCCTTGCGCTTCGGACTCTTCCTTCTCGCATGGCGGGGTAACAAAGGCGGCCTCGCAGTTAGAGTATGATTTAAACTGCTCAAGCTATGCCAAGCCAGGATCGGTGAGGGTGCATTATGGCCACGAGTTCCATTTCTGGTATCCGGAGCAAAATAAAGAAAAAAACAAGCGATAGAGACACAGGTGTGACCTGTAAAATTGAGCGCGCGTGGTATGGGCTCCGGTTGAGGGTCTGCCTCGACACGAGCCGTACATGAAATTTGATTCCGTCATCATACGTCATTTGTTGCCAAACGAGATCTCTGCTGCCGCTACCGCCGGCCTCGTCGGCAAAGAACTACCCTGGCTTGGCGAACCGCCAACACTCTCCAACTCTACGGGGCTCCTTCTACAAAAAATAACCTCATTAGGACACTCGCGAAGACGTCGACCAAGGCTGATAATTTCGGTCCTACGAGCCCTAGGGCAACCCCGCGTCCGAACAGTCCCACTCGCCTGCAAGCCATGGTGAATACTTCGGGTTTACGACACCAGCTTAGGAGGAAATGGTCTGGGCTGTAGACATCTCGGGAGAGCCGGCCGACTGACCGACCGATACTGATGCTGCGAGAAATGACATTTGACGCGCTCTGCCACGCGACGAGCGCGTTGATGATCTAGCGTTGCTGAAAAACAAGAGCGTGAGGAACGTCAAGCATCTTCGTTGTTACATGTGATTGTCCAAGCAAACTAATTATGTGGCTGTGTTGTAACTACTATAAGTAGACGTAGTTGATTCTAACAACGCAGTCGATGCATACTATCATGATTGGACAAGGTCACAAGCCGTGTGTACCTACGTATTCGCTTTGCTTGAAGGGGCATTTCCATGGTATGCACTCCCTAAACACATGGCACCTCGAATGGTAGAACTAATTCTTGAGCAGTCTGAGCCTGGACGAATCGGATGACTATGCGAAAGAGCTTGTATTCACATTACTCGCAGGCAAGTATGCCCTCGTTCCTTACGCTCAGATGGCACTGATACGGTTAGTACATTTTCCAGTTCCTCCATTGATAACTTATAAGCGCCGGGAAAACAATCGTAGACGACGAATACCACCCTTGTATTTTTTGTAACAATAATACCATCCCAAGAGACCCAGCAAAAGGCTCAAGTCGGGATAGATGTCATGATCGGATTGACGAGGCTAACAGCGCTGTATATTCCGCAGCGACTGGTCCAGAGGCTGCTGCACTGGCGGCTTATTAGTCCCGCGGGCGAGCTTATCTCTGGTATTCCTTCTTGAAAAAGCCCTAGTGTACACAGGTGTGGCGCATATATGCTATCAGCTCGCCGTGTATAAGGGCTACCGAGCTCCTATAGTCGCAAATACGTAAGTATGTTGGTTAGTCTCAATCATGTCCAGATAGTAGATCTAGGGCTCCGTTCGATTAGGTTGAGAAATGTCTAGCATACTTGAATGTAGATTTGAGAATAGGATGTGTTAGCTTAAATCTTATGTGATTTCAGGGCGACGAGCCACAACCCCAAAATCGATAAGGATCCGCAATCATTTTGTTGAAGCGAATTGATGGCTATTAGAAAGTAAAAGTACTTAGCACAGTCAACCGAAGCGATTGAGCTCGATACCAGTGATGAATGAATAAATGAGTATATGCGAGTGATTTGTTCAGTAGGCTTCAGTATCGCTTATATACAGTCAGAACAAAAGCATACAGAAGTCACTGTTGAACTCGCTATTGTCTTAAGCGATGTTCTTCTATCTTTTGTCTTACGTGTTTAGATGTACTTCGCGTTATCTTCTCTTTTGTGTACCTCGTAGTTACACATCTTCCATTCCCACACGCATTAGGTATATAAATCGATGTATCTACATCGTAAATCCATGCGAATATATTACCATTCTACCTGACTTTCGTACAGCAGACGATCAGTGGGCGATGTAGGCTTTAACAGTCACAGAAGAGACTGCAGTGAAGTGTTCTTCGCATGCAGTACAACCCCAGACAAAAGCAAAGATCATAGTGAAGGTGAGAAGAGGAATGAACAATAAGAGTGAATGTTAAGATGCCTTCTCGGTGGAGTTCAACACATTGAACCGGCCAGGCTAATTGGGCTCAGTAGACGGTAGATATTCATGATCTTTTTTTTTAATCGATAATTTATTGTCGAATGAAGACGTAGCCTTATGTATCGACATCATAAGCAAAGACGGACAGGTGCTGTACGGATGAGAGAAAAGGAGAAGGGAAAGCACGCAAGGCGGAGACTGACAAATGGCAAAATTTAGCTCAACTCTCGAGTAATCTAATATGCGTGCTATACTAAGTATCTAAAGTCTATCCAAGGTGGCCACGGAAACGACCTGTGCCACGAATGAAATGAAAAAGAGTAGGAATAGCGGCCGTATTAAAGGAAAGGAAAGAGAGACTCAGGTAATCCCTGCCTTTTGAGGCGAGAATAGCTTGCCAAAGGCGCGCGTACTTGGGGCATTGTAGGATGAAGTGCGCGACGGTCTTGGGAGCGTCCCCACAGCCTTTGCAAATCGGTGAGTCCACAGTGTGTATTGTGTGGAGGTGTCGCTGGAGCTGGATGTGCCCCGTGATCAGGCGGAAGAGCAGTGTGGCTTGGGATCGGGGGAGTCGATTGACGGTGGGGAGGAATCGGGAGGGGTCGATATTAGGATACAGTTTGCGAAGCTTATCGGCTTGCCGGGAGTCTCCCCAGTTGCCGAGGGCGTCGTCTTTGTTGGCCTCTTTGAACATTCCTTTCGCGGTGGATCTAGAGACGACAGGGCGGTATTTGACTAGAAGTTTCGGGACCCAGACACGAGGGTAAACCTTTCCCCGCGCCGCAGCCTTGGCTTCCTCGTCCGCTTCCTTACTACCGACGACATCTTCATGACCCGGGCACCACAGGAGCGAGAGAAGCATGCACTCCTTTCTCTCTTCAATTCACTTCATCTCCGTTCGGATGGCCCGGAGAAGCGCCTTCGGGGCTCCAGTTGCTTCCCCTTTGACGCACGCCACAGCCAATTGTGAGTCAATATAGATTGTCGCCAAGTTGGCGTCAAGCATCCTAGATAATATGTGTGTCGCGCATAGGATCCCGGCAAGTTTGGCCTCCAGCGAAGAGCATTGCTCCTTGCTCCCCAGACGGGCACCAGACCTGGCGCGCGTGGCTCCCTTGAATTTCAACACCGCAGCCCCTCCTACCCCGTCGTCGCTCCTCAAGCCGTCGGCAAAGACCTGTATGGGTGCCTGGTCCATTCTAGCTGCGCGAAGCGCGTCTTCTCGACTTGAAACAGTCCCGGGGGAGTCCGAAGGTGCGGTACCTTGCAGTCCTTGAAATCCCATTGCTCCACCTCGTACGGCATGTTTTTGAGGTATCGTAAGATGTTCTGTAAAGGGGCGATGTGGACTTTTCGACCAGTCGGGGCTCTATTCACCTCCTTTCGGAGTGGGTGTGCGTCCGGGACAGAAATAAGTCGCGTGGCAGAGCGTTGGCATACCTCGTTCAGAAGGTACGGGATAGGCAGGAGTCCCTCGAAGGCGTTCAGGTTCTCTAGCGGTGTTGACCTGATAGCCCCGAGGATAGCCCTAGCTGCGGCCGCCTGCACCTTGAAGAATTTCTTAGCATACCCGGCCGATCCAGTGAACCACTTGAGTCCAGAGACTGATGGGGGGACGACCGGAGTGAACCATAAGTTCGCGGCGTACGTGAAGCGCGGGACTGTGATGCTGAGGTAGAGACGGCAAACGATGCGAGGACAGGCACCGTGGGACATTTTTGCGAGTCGGCCGATTTGTGAGGTCCATAGTAAGCCTTTAGTCACTGCCTTGTTACATTGTTCCCTGAACCGCAGGCCCTGATCAAGGATCACCCCAAGCAGCGTGTGAGATTCCACCGCCGGAACGATCTGGCACTTGCCCTTGTGTTTGATTTTGAGCGCGGGTCTGTCAATGTCCGCCTTGCGCGAGAAGTGAATTAACGCCGTCTTGTCGAGCTCGAAGGATGAGTTCATGATCTTATTATCTCAGATCACAATTATCACTCTTGTGGAACAGGTCATGTCATGTTAAGGCAACCAGTTTGCTGGGGCCTCTCTTTTCATCTTACTTGATACTGCGTCAACAGCAGCAACTTCCGAAATTGAGGTGGGTAAAGATGGCCAGAGAAATAACCTCATGCCAGTAGCTGAAAGCAAAATTTCGATGCTCTAGTGAGTGTATGAGTCCACAAATGGGCGCTCCTTCTTATTGGCTGCAATGCACATTTAGCCAGTAACCTTGTACCATTCAAATTCAAAGTAGTCCCGTATCGAGCGAGGTGTACAAGATAGTTGGGGCAAGACGAGTGTATGTAAAAGTGATAGATAATAAATAGAAGAAGCTCACGTCAGACGGTAGCGAGTTCTTAGCCTTAAAAACGAACCACCCCTACGTTAGAAACCTTTACTAGCGTACTCTGAGCAGGCTTTAGTCACGTGACGAGGTTGTATGCTAGATCAGTCCCGTTTACTTAGTCAAGTCCAACCCCTTTCTAAGCTCTACAATATTGATGCTTCAGCGTCATACATTATGTTCTGAACTTTCATGAGCGGGATACAGCCACGCTTGGCAACGCTACTCTACAGCCATCACTGAAGCCCAGTTGCTACCGTGCACAAAACGGCTAAGATCCACCGTCGACCGAGCGACTGTACCGCCCGGCGTCATGCACATCAGCGAGTCGTCAATGTCACGATGGATCGCAGGTAGCCAGGTCAGCAGGTCACCGCTGGCTGACTGGACCCATCCGTCTGAGCTCGCATCACGAGCAAGCTCGCGCATCTCGAGTGTTGCGGATCCGTCAGTGTCTTAATTTACCTGGGTTAGCGCCTTAGACCTGGTTATACGCTCACATACGCACCGTCTCGTGGCGACACCGAGGCTTCCGCCGCCCACACCTTCTGAGCGTCCCACATGCGTAGCGTACCGTCGCCTGAGCTCGATACTACACGTCGGCCGTCCGGGGAAAGTGCGATAGACACCACAGCATTAGAGTGGCCATACAAAACCTTTGCTATATCAACGTCCGAGTCCATGTCCCAGACCAGTAAGCGGCCGGCATGGGAGCCAGCCACCACATGGCGACTGTCATGTGTAACCGCCACAGCGTACAATCCCGCTTCTGGGTAGCCTTGTTGGAGGACACGAGTCACGTCGCCTGTACTCACGTCCCATATACGTGCAGTGCAGTCGTGGGAACATGAGACAATGTACTTGCCGTTGGAGACAAAAGCGACCGAATTAATATAACCCGTGTGGCCTTGCAATGGGCGAAGTTGCAGTTCACCAGTCTGCACATCCCATACTCGAACTGATTCGTCATCGGAGCCTGACGCAAGGGAGTTGCCGTCGGGCGAGAATGCAACAGATCGGACAGAGTCCGTGTGACCTTTCAGCGGTTCGAGCACTTGAGCACCAGTCTCTGCGTCCCATATGCATACAGTATGGTCAGCGGAGCCCGAAGCAACGAGGCGACCTTCGGGAGAGAAGCTAACAGACCATACATAGTCTAAGTGACCCTCTAAGGGTCCGAGTACGGTAGAGCCGGTCTCCACATCCCATATCCGAATGGTTCTGTCCCTCGACCCAGACACTATGCGGCGATCGTCGTGAGAGAAGGCGACAGAAAAAACCCATTCAGAGTGACCTCGCAGCGGGTCTGACTTTACAGTGCCTGTGGCAGCATCCCAGATCAGCAGCGCGTTGTCATCCGATCCTGTGGCTAGCATGCGACCGTCGTGTGAGTATACCACGTAGTTGATGGGAGCCGGTGATTGCGAGTGGCCTTCAGACGCTCTGGTGTCTGCTTCGGCATCCCAGATGCGAACAGTCTTGTCGTCAGAGCATGAAGCAATGCGTAGACCATTAGGCGACCAAATAGCCGACCGTAATGGACCGGAATGGCGTCGCAAGTTTGCCCCGATCTCCTTGCCGGACTCTACATCCCAAACTCGTACTGAACGATCTTCAGATCCAGAGACGATGCGATCGCCGCTAGGGGAGAACTTAACAGTCTGTACCCAGCCGATATGTCCAGCAAATGGCCCAAGCTTTCGAGTGAGAGTTGCCCTATCCCACACGGTCACTGCGGTATCCATGCCACCCAAAACAACGAGTGAACCGTCCGGAGAGAATGCGATAGACAAGATCTGATAGGTGTGAGTCATCGACTCTAGAGTTGGAGCGCCAGTCTCGGTGTCCCAGATAATCATCTGCTTGTCGTCAGAGCCTGAGGCGACATAGCGATCGTTCGGAGAGAAGGCAACGGAGTGCACCGGTGCTGAGTGTCGGTCCAGCTTCAAGATACTCGTTCCAGTTTCAATGCTCCAGACCCTCACTAGGTGATCGCTCGAGCCCGAGGCAAGGTACTTACCAGCAGCAGAGAACGCAAGGCACAAGACAGAGCTTCGGTGACCTTCAAGCGGTTCGCAGACCTCAAAGCCAGTCCGTGTGTCCCATATCCTGACTGTATTGTCGACCGATCCAGATGCGATGCGCTGGCCACCTGGGGAGTAAGCTACGCATGTTACTCCACTGGTATGTCCTTGTAAGCTCATGATCGCAGCGCCAGTCTCAGCGTCCCATACTCGTACTACACCGTCCTCACAGGCCGAGACGATACGACGACCATCCAGAGAGAACGCCACGTCATAGACACCACCCGGATGGGATATAGTGCGCATGCATGATGTCCAGTCCTCTTCTGCACCTCGTGTAACAACAAGTGTGTTTGGGAACCGAGACCGCATGGCTCGTCCGAGCTTTGATAACCTCGGAGCGAACGGGAGAGCAGATATGTACAGGTGCGGAGTGCTGGCGGATATGGCGTCGTAAAAACTAAGCACGAATCGATATACGTCGTTTGCATATTTTGAGCAACCAACCAACCGCTGCTGTTTAAGGAAAAAAACATCAGTCCTGCTCGCTAACAGAGCAGGTCCTTCGTTTACCTACCGGACTTTCTTTCGTCAAGCTAAGTCCGAGCATACTCGTAGATGCCACCTCGAGTTTATCAAGCAGCGATAGTACTTCTATCCAATACAGCAGTGAGTCCCCAAAGATGAATAGCTCCAACTTGTCCGCGATAAAGTCGATCTCAGACTGAGCGATGTGACTGTACCAGTGCAGACAGCTATATTGCAGGTATCCAGGGACCGCGGCTTGCACTCGTTGTGCTAGGCTAGGTACGTCGACGTTGAGTATATGCGATGTCTCCAGCTCACATATGTTGAACCTCAGCTCCGCCAGCATTGTTCTCAGACTACATTCGGCGAGTAAGCCATTATAGTGACGCAGATCTATATAGAAGCCCTCTGAGCGAGCACGATCGGTGATGTAGTCCTCAAACGACGGATGGTACACACGAACTGGACCGCCGGGACCGCCGTACTCGTACAGTACCGAGCCGAGGGCTGCCACGACCGTGCGTAGCGTGTTTGTACTCACTCGCTTTGACAGAAGTCGGCCAAGGTCAGCTATAGGGAGCGGAGCTCGGGACGAGGTAGTCACGATAGCCCCGACGCATAATCGGATCGTTGTCTTGTTGTCCTCGTCTTCGTCCTTGATCCCGTTGCGGATGGCGGTGGTATATAGCTCGTCCAGCCCTGCGAACGGACGAAGTGCGCCGGCTGATTGACGAAGCTGCAGCATCTGATCAAGCCGTGCGTCAACATCCAGACCGGCTTCTATAAACTTGCAGGCAGTCTCCGCCCATATGAACAGCCCGCTTGCCCGGGCTGCTAACCCTTTGACTTTGCTGTCTGGCCATTCGGGTTGCCTCTTGGACTTGACGATGGCAGCCAGGCGTCGCCGAACAAACACATGTATGTCATCGGCTGCGTTATCGGCTGCGATGTTACGGGAAGACACATATTCGTTCGTTTGACCGAACGCATCCATGATGTCGCTGTCCGGACGACTAGTAACCACGATCCTCAGCCAAGATACTAGGCCACACATGGACTGAAGGTAAGTCAAGAGTGCACTGCGATACTCGTCGTTCACCGTCTCGTCGAGCGCGTCGACGACGACTACTAGGCCCTTCGTCGCATTCGACTTGCCAATAATTCTCATGGGTTCTTCCACAAGGGATGTGTACCGCTTCTGCATATGGCCAGTGCATATCTGCGAGTCCGCCTGTATCGCCTTTGCCACAGCTTGTTTGTATGCAGGGCATTTCATAGCCAGTCCATACACGATCGTGTTCAGCACGCATCGCGCGTCTCGCTGCGCTGGGTCGTCTCGCTTGCAGAAGAAGCTTGCAGCTAGCATATCCTGTTCCTCGAGTCGCTTGCAGACCGACGCGGCGATCGAGCTCTTGCCGAGACCAGCGAAGCCGTAGACCCAGAGCAGTCGCTGGCTGGAGTCAAAATCGCGGGACCAAGCGAGCATGTCGTCGATGGCGCGCACTCGGGTATCTTGCATGCACGCTCTGTCAGGGTTGAAGCTCGCATGACCAGCTGGGACGAGCTTGTCGATGCTTGTTTGGTCGTCTAGGGAAGGAGTCGTGCTCATGATTGTCGTCTCGACAAATTGTATCTTCGCACTCACAAGCCATCTGAGCAGCAACAAGTGTTTGCGTCGCGACTTTCCTATCGTACTCCTCCTTTAACTTCTTGAACTCGTCCAATATATCCCGTATGCGATCTTGCGCCGTCGAGCCGATCGCAGAGTACAGTATATGCTCTACAGACACAACGCTTTTCAGAATTTGTAACGACTATGCATCGAAAACCACTCACCCCAGATACTTTGTGACTTGTACTTCAGTATAAACAGCGACGCGTCTTCGATCAGGTTTAGCATTGCTGTCACTGTGCCCTCTAGGTTGGCGTTTGCGACGTCTCGCACCGACTTGATGGTCGGTGTCAGTTTCGCGAGTTGCTCAATCAGATCATCCAGAGTGTCGTCTTGCTCTTCTTGTTTCTCGACCCGCTAATTTTACAGAGTCGTAACATTTGATGATTAGGCAAACATTACACCAAGCGACTGTCAAAGGGATACATACCTCCCATGCCATAGAACAAACCCAAAATGCGACCTTTGCCCCACCTGTGGGGTCCAACTATAGCGCACGATGTGTGACAATCAAGCGGTCACCGATAACGAAGCGCCTACTCACCTCAGATAGCGTACTGCCTAGATCAAGGAGCGTTTTGAACCCAGATACGAGCTTTCCCGAAGTATTCAGCCTAGTCTGTCGACTCTCGATTCGCTGTACTTTGTCCAATGCCAACATATACACTCGTTTCGCCTGTATTGGATATCACGATTTTATTCTCAGCAATGCTCAAAATAATCTACCTCTTCATGATCCATGAGCTGCAGCTCTATCTTGAACATCTTGTTATTGCACTCTAGCCCCGGCTATCAGTTAGAACTAGTAGCGTGGTTCCTAATTATCCGTACCCAGATGTATTGAATCGTTTTCCACCATCTTTGAGGTCGCACATGTAGCATTACTGACTTGATCCTGCGTAATCATGTGCACTTCTATGACACGGAAGGTAACGGTCGAATCGCCGCCAAGGTCACTACAAAGTTTCCAAAATCAGACCTTAGACCATCCAAAATAGCGACTACACCGACCAAGGTAGTATAAGATCTTTCCATACCAGATGTTGCATCGCCTTGGCTGTCGGTAGCTCATGTATCACATTGCCGTCCACTAGGATCTTGACATTGATGGCACGGTCCGATTGATTTGGAACCAGCTTGATTTCTGTGCCGCGGAATGGTCAAGTTACCGTGGCTGAAGGTAATATTATGCATATCGTTACCTTGTAGATGTCGCCGAACAGTTTTTGCACCGCTACTTGTGCGTTTCGATGACATGATCGTGTGGTGGTTGAGTTAAGGGCAGATGATCGCTTAACCCAGTTAGACGCCCAAGCCAAGTGCCTAAGCGCCGTGATGACAATGCCCGGATCCAAACAATGATTAATTGATCAGCTGCCTCCAGATGTAAATTAGCTTCAGTGATTCTCCACAGTCATTTAGCCTTTTCTTTTAATCGTTAATTGCCGTTTAGCTTGACTGAGATTGCACAGCCAACTAAATCGTTTTTCTTTTTAAATCGGTGATTTATTGTTGAATGAAGGCATGGCCTTATATTTAACTAAATCGTTGAGCTAGACTCTGGCTAATAGACTGACGTTAGAGCTATAAATAAAAACGACAGGTGGTCTGATTTGGGATACACGAGGGGTATTTTGAAAACAAACGGATGCCTCAGCGAGCCAAGGAAATATTCTGTCAACCTCGCATATTCTAGTAGAACAGCAGAACAGTCCTATCGTGAGACTAGCGCCGGTGTACCAATTCATAATTGTACTTATGTATCTATGCCTCTCCCCCCACTCCCCACTCGGCTTTATATGTTTATGAGGATGTTCATTCTACCAGCGAATCACATTTCGCTTCGGCTCTCCATTTGTCATTCTACAGGGCTGCTGGAAGAGACATCAGAACGGGTGGACAAAGCTTGGATGAATGCAAAAACAAGGCTTAGTACGCATACAGTGGATGACTGCCCGTGGGGGCTAAATCATATCCTAGACTATTCTAAACACTTCTAAACGGGTCTATCGCCCAGCGGCGACGCAGGCACAGCCACATGTACATAGAGAGACAATCGAGATTCTTTGACAGCTCGGGTGGCGGAACTTTGACAAATTAACGTGGAGCGGGCTGATCATCGGTCCCGACCCAGAGT
>WSTJ01000225.1:0-33209 GCA_019623705.1 Ceratobasidium sp. 428 | reverse complement strand
AAAAAGGTAATGTTTCCTTATAAGGTTAGACCCAGTGGATCCAGAGCACTCCTGATCACTCCTCAGTTCCCTAATTGGGTCAGGAGGGCTCTGAATCCCCATAGGTGGGTCAGGAGAGGTCCTGATACCCATAGGTGGGTCCAAAGGGCTTTGATAAAAGGTGGGGTAGCCAGGATCCCTCCAAAGAACTCCCTACTCAGCCCAGTTTTTGCTGATGAAATGAGAAGTGCGTAAAGTACATCAAGATGTCAACCCCGTATATATAATGACAGGAAGCACTTATGCGATAGAAGACGCCAGTGTCCAGACACTCTGTCCGCGGGGAGTTTGGGGGCTGGGGGACATCATTACTTATCGGCCGGGCGCGATACTCCCGTTTTATGAGTTATTGCTTGGGCCACGGGGCTGGATAGGCCACGAGGCTGAGGTTAGATATGCCTCTTATTAGGGTAAAAATCCCGAATTTCAGGATCATACATAGTACGTGTTTCGATATCTTTCAGACCCCATAATGGTAACCAGTAATACGGTTTTTAGGATGAAAGATAATGATTCGACGTACTGAAAAAAGGTGATCGACACCTGCTCCTTTCGATAACTTACATCCTTTTTTTCGACAGCTTTTTATATACAAAAGAATGTATCTGCCTACACATTTAGTACTAATTCGCAGCTTTATTTGTAAGGATGTATAGCAAGCGGTTTCCCGCGAAAAGTAGCTCGACTCAGTACATATTTAGGTATGTTCTTGAAAAGCAGTTTAGGAGCGAAAGAATACAAATCTTAATATCATTCCAAACACGCTCGAGTTTACTAATTTCGACACCTTTCAAAACACATTGTTTACTTTATCACCGTTCTGGGTAGGTACATATTATGACAAAAATTGTGCCCTCCCGCCGCTCTCCCTACCTTTCGCACGACTCTTCCTTCCTTTCTGACCCTTGGCCTCAACTACAGTGTTATACCGCTGGCGACATTGGCAGCATCAGCATCGCGTAGTTGCTGTCTCATACATAGTGTACATACCATATCGACTAAGCCCTTCCATTAGAGAGTTTACACTTAGCCGATTTTCGGCTACAATTTTTGGAGCGTATTACTAACTATATAAGACTAGTCTTATTTTCTACTAATAGCTCCAACCGATTTGTGTTGACGATCGGCTAAGTGTAAACTCTCTATTGAGCTACGCACAACTATTATATGTTACATGGAGTTGGGTCTTAGCCTGGGTCTGGTTAGGAGAAGCAATGTACATTTACCGCTTTGATAACTGAGTACTAGGCAGGCACGGGAGGAGCAGTGGTGGTGGGGCAGGAAGGGAAACTTCGTGAGGCGACAAAGTGAGAGCCATATATATACAATGACCCTCGATGTGGAGCAGCTACGGATGACATATAGCCCCACATCGCCACTAAGCGCCGATCGACACCCGTTGATTGGCTAATCCAACCTACCCCGCTTCAACTTTGACTTTGACATCCACGGTCACCTCCAGCACGCACCCAAATCCCACCTTGACCCACTACGTCGACACCTCGCCAACACCCTGCCTGCATCGTCCCCCGCTCGAAATCAGCTCAAGGCCGCCTGGAGCCAACCAGGATTAAAGCGGGGCCAGCTTCCACTAGGTTTTGAAAGCGCGTTGAGCTGGTCGAGGGTATCGAAATGAAGTTAAGTTCGTTAGCCCTTATAAGTGCTCATAACCCACTTATTGTGGCCACACGCGGCAGAGCCGGTGGGGCTGCATGCGCAATACTGAGCAGCGAAAACGCTGGCGCGGCGCGGCGGGTCATCTGGCATGCGCAGTGACGTGTTTGACTCGCACTTGATCACGATGATCTTGTGTCAGCGCCCGGTGACGTCACGCGTCGCTTTTCCTTTCTGCCCGCCGTCCCCTTTGACATACTTGGTTGGTTTGCACAGACAAGCTCTCTTGACCCGTGAGTCACACTCGCTGTGACACTTATGCCTATTTTAGTTCAGAGCGTAACCAATACGTAATCGGTGTGTTGGATGGAAGGACTCTGTACTTTGATGCCGGACAAGGGTTTGCAATGGGATACTCCAGAAGATAGTCATGTGACTTCATTAGATGTTCAATGCACTTGCTTATCGCTCTGTCAGCTCATCGCTCTAAGCCCCTCCTCATCCCATTGGCTTAGAACCAAAGTAGCGCCATTGTTGCTATGGTTCGATGTCTCTTAGTTACGACATCGCACCATGACACCATCTTATCCAGGTAACCGTTACTGACACCATTTGTCCTTAGTAACGGATCGTTCCCCTGCTATTGTGCCATAGTTACTTAGTTACGGTTGTCTCTTATCATGTTCTCCGTAGTTACTGTGGTCTGAGCGTAGTTATTGTTGTCCTTTAGTCATGTACGCACAGACCTTCTCCCTGTAGTATTTAAGGAGCCCCTTAAGGGCGTTGAGAATGCATCCTTCTTTTCACCATTTACTTACCACTTACCAGTGAGACCAGACTTGAGCCCAGCTCGTCTAACTTGTGTAGATAGTAGTCTTAATAGATACTTCTGCGCCCTATAGCTATAGCGACCGACTACCTTAGTTAGGTTTAGATAGTTCCCACTTGCAGCGTCACTAGTTTCCAGGCCGAGGATCCAGCATTCCCGGATAAGCCCGACGCATCATAGCACGCTCAGTGAGAACACTTCCCTTTACTAAAGGAACCTCGGCGCTTCACTACTAGTGAGCGCTCTACCAAGTTAGACAGACTAGACTCAGTCTTGCCCACAGGTACTGTTACTGTTACGATCTCACGACTCCTTAACCGGACACGTCTTAACTGACCGTGTACGCTTGAGATAACGAACCCTGCCTTACTAAGTTATCTTGATCCAACAAGATAGCTTCACGTTACTACTCAGTAGCTCTCGGCCACTACACACTAGCCGTTGCCTTCGTCATTTTGCCAACGCGAGAGTTACTGCCGCGTAACACTCGCGGCTTAGGAGATCCGGCCACGCTTGCACTCCGGTGCAGCACATCTTCCAGGCTCCATAGCCTATTACCAAGCTCTCAGGTGAGTCCCATCATTACAGTGACAACTTCTCCACGCGCGCAGAGATGCGTGGCGCTGACAACGATTGGATTTGACAGTGTTGATTGAGTCGAATGAGGATTGACACGCCCGTCTCTCTTAATCTTGCGGCACTCGTTTCATTTTGTTCGCAGTGACCCCACTTTGATCTGGGCGCTCAGGGAATTGAATGTGAGATATGTAGTACGTAGTTAAATCAATAGCATGCAAATGCAGTACAATTTGCGTGTACTAATACTCTTTTCGACCCAGATGGATCAACCCGTCTCCTATTGTCTCCTTTCGATATCAAACACTACTATATTTAGTAAGTTTGACTACTTTATTTGCTACAAAAGCTGCTAGTTTTGTCTAATACGCACCAGAATTCTGCCTCAAACATAACGAGATTAGTAGTCTTTTCCGGCCGGCTACAAAAGATACCGAAAATCGCACGTGTGACTTAGCCATTCTAAGCTGAACAGCCGTAGAGTTGAACGTTCCACAATTTAGTATCTCTGAATGTATTAAAAAATGGCATGTTCGTAAAACGTAGCGATTTTCGACATCTTGAAACGTACCAAAAACAGTACTGTTTTCGGGAACGTGCTTAATCTTTGACTTTCATCCCGAATTTTAAGATCTCGCCTGTCCTCAGAGATGAGCGATATTCGCGAATAAATCTGTTGAGTTCTTCACAGCATCACAAATCAACAGTGGCGGTCACTTGATAAGAGCAGCCGGAATTCACTGGATGTACATATGTATTAGCAAGGTAATATTATCTGAAAGCTCACCGCAGTCATAACAACTATACTGAGGAGAAGACGAGTGGGCAGAACCCACACGACCAACCCTACCCAGTGCGACGACCCAGCCACAGCCTCCCGAACTGCCGACAAAAATCAGGGTAAGTAAAGTTGCATTTGAACAGCATCCCCACGCTTGGAGCCAACTCGGATTCTGTTTCTTTGGCGTCTATCAAGTCTTGAGAAAGACTACCTGGATCGCTCGTAGAACTGTACCTAAATGATCCATGGCTCTATTTGAACCTACACAAACTTCCAGTATGATTGTCAGGGTGCCTCCAGACACAGCAGTCATATTTTCAGTCTGAAATCTATCAGCTCTATTACCAGTGGGCCACGATACACCCCCGGGGGATGGAACGACGTCACGTTCGGGGATCGCCGACCTCGCGTCGATCACTCCGCTGGTCAACACGCTCCCATCGGAGACACCATGTGCCCGACCTGCCGCGTACCCCCTGCTCATCATTATGGCCGTGTTAGATGGCCCAGCCAAGTGCTCCGATATAAAAGCCTGTGCTTGGCACCCCGACTTGTGTCACTGCATCAGGAAAAAGGGTTTTGTCTACGTAGACAAAATGGTCTACAGTAGACTTCTGTAGACATCACCTGTCTACATAGACCTCTGTAGACCTGGTTCCCAGCTTGAAAGCTGCCTGTAGACCCACCACCTACTGTATACCTGTAGACATGGTGCACTAACTGATAAGGTTGATGTAACCAAAGTCCACTATGTGTTTAATAAGTCTACTACAGCCATTTATGTCTATGGTAGATATGCATAAGGGAATTTTTGATCAAAAGCGCCGGGTCTGGGAATTTATTTTGCAAATTTCTCGCTCAATTTTGATTGAATTGAAATTCTGATTAAACATTTAGAAGTTTTGATGTGATCTGCACGTTTCTCATTTTTAGACACAATTTGAAATTTTCCATATCTGGAAGGTGAGTTACCCAAAAGAGCCAGGCCTGTGACTGATGTAAATACTAAAAATGCTCACAGCATAATGCACAATAGCTTATTAAATGCAGAAAATTCAGGGCAGCTCAGCTGTTCAATTCTACCGAGTCTGCAATCTATCCCCGTGGAGATTGTGCCACTTCTTTCATCAAAAAAAATCCCCTAGGTGCGCTGACCCTGTTACTCCCTCAAGAGGCCACTTTTGTGATGTTTTAATGGCACCAATGTGTTCTGCTCATATGAAAACCCCCAGAACACTCAAATTTTCATTTATAGATACCTCCAAACTGGGTGAGCCATACCTTGGACAGACACTCAGGTGACTTTCAGCCAGGTCAGGAGCCTGGCAGGCCCCCAAGTGAATTGCATACAGAAAAACATGGCTCTGTGCCCCTAGACAAGGGTAATCAGGTTGTCTGAGTCAGGCTAGCACCTTGAAAATACTTAAAACCCCCTCTACACGGTGGTACAGGGGGTAAAATGCTCAAAATCCCCCTGAGCAGCGGTTTCCCCTTGATTTCGTGGCCTGATAGTGCTTCAATTGCCCTAAAAGTGTGCATGTATGCTTGCAACAATGGATCGCACCGTTTCCGCATGAGGGACAGTCGCTTGAACGGTGCGGTTCACTAGTGCGTGTGGCGCATTCAGGGGTTAAACCCCCTTTACATCCTGACTATCTCACCGTAGATAAAATATGAGTGTCTGTAAGTAGTACCATTGAATTCGGCGCATTTTTGCGCACCAAACGGTATATCTGTGTCGTCTTTACACTATGTATTTCGCTGGGAATGTGGTCTTCAAGCCTCCCTTGGCCAGATAGGTGAGTACTTGTTTGGGGCTGGCTAGGGTGCACTTCAATCTCGCGACGTGTGCAAGCGCTTGCTTACACCATTGTTGACAGGTGACGACATCACGTGCCTTACAGACACGTCACATGTGTTTGTTGTTTCGTACGTGCCTCAACGTCGCCCACAATCGCGCCATCCACCGATGAAAAGGTGTATTTTGTTTGTTTGTCACGCTGTGTCCGCCGCTAACCATGCCCTCGGGCGTTTCTGCGCCCACCCTCGCATTTGTACAGCCAGGTGTACAATCGTGCGCCAATGGTCGTGCCAATGCGCCTCCGTTAACACTCGCCCACCCGCGTATCGAGTTCGGCGAGGACCCTCGGTGAGTGAGCTGTTTGCCGCACTCGCTCCCGCATTGACCGCTCGACGCCGCCTAGGCTCGCATTAGGCCGTGCGTGCGTGTGTAACCGGCACACTCGATTAGCTGGCCTGCCACATCGCCACGAGCTGACCGTCCGTTGGTGCTCGCTTGCTCACGCCCACCTACCCGCCTTTGCCTACCCCTCTACGCCCCGTTCACTCGCCCCCACTTGTTCCCGGCAGCCGCTGGTGGTGAGTAAACACCCGCCATCCTCGCTTCTGCGCTGATCTCTGCCGCATTCTACACTGCACGGCCAGCGCGCTCGACGCCTGGGTCTGCTGTGCTCCCGTGAGCGCAATCGCGACCCGCTTCCCGGTTGTCTGTACCCCCTCGCCGCCTACGTTTGCGCTGGCGGCATTGCCCACGCCAGCTCCATCGCGCCGCATGTTTGCCCGCCTCGTTGGCAGCCAGGTCTAACGCCACGCCTGCTTTCACACGCCGCGCCTGCCCCCGCCAACCGTACGCAGTCATGCCCCATAATCTTTGTGAGTGGGCTACCCGTCGTCACCGCTCCCGCACTGACTACTGCCCGCCGTCGCAATTCACCAAGGCAAAACTGCTTGCAGCGTTGCGCTTGCAATGCCACTTGGACTCGTCCGCTGACAGCGCAAGATCTATTGACGCGCTGCCAGTGTGTATCCCTGCCCTGTCTGCTTTTGCTTGCACGCTATGCGTACAAATCCCATAGGTCGCTGGCGTGCCTGGCTGTCCTGGTGCGCGAGTGTTGCGCGTGTTGCCGCCAGGCTCACCGGATCAGTTGCCGCCACACTCGTGTTCGAGCGCGTGCTCGCCGTGTTCGTGCACGTGTGTGCTTCTGTTTGCGGGTCATTCTCCCGCGCTTTCGTTTGCTGTTCATCATGTATATACGTATCATAAACAATATATATTTATTATCCTCGTTCTGACCCTGAGTGATACCAGCCAGTGAAAGAAATACTATACCTACCGTAGATGCCACGCTCTACCGTAGACCTGCTGTCTACAGCGTCTACGGTCGGTCTACGGTAGACACCCCCCCTCTATGTAGAGGGGTAGGTGCTACAGGTCTACAGTAGTCTACGTAGACCTTCGTAGACGTTTTTCTTTTTCCTGATGTGGCTGAAGAGCTTAACTAAATCGGGTTGGATTCAGAGGCATGTGTCCATCCGCATGTTCACGGTGAGGCGAGGTTATGTTCATAATAACCCGGTTAGACATTTGGATAGGCCTCTCATCTCCCCGACCAGCTTTGCTATTCGTATTTCTGGTGCATAATGTGGCGCCGGTTGAAGTCAAAGGGCATCAACCCATTAAATACTGGACTAGACTCACCAACTGCACAAGAACAGAACGCTAAACAGCCACCACTTGCAGGAAGCAGAGTCGTAGATGTACGCTTTTGGAAGAATGCAAAAGTCCCACATAGCTTTTTATTGACCAGGATAACTTTCCAGGATATACGGGATGAACCTGGGGCCGAGATGGTGAAGGACGCCCGAGTCTGGAAGACTTATGTTAAAGAGATGGACAGATTTGATCAAGAGATGATGAATGGACGGGATAGGTGGGAATATTACTGATTGCCATAATCTTAGTTGATTTCACTATCATGCTGAATTTCTTGGACAGCTCGCTGGACGTGCTACTAAGTAAGTAGCAATTATGTCATGCTCGTGTTCTCGGTGCGCTGACTTTGATTGTGTATAGTTTTCGTAAGTATTAAACGTAGGCGAATTGAATAACTAATGACAGAGCATATAGGCTGCGTTGTTCTCCGCGATCTCGACCACGTGAGTTGATGAAATCAAGAAAACTCTCCGCACTCGCTTGTCACACTAAAGACTTGCTTAGTTTCCTGGTCGAGAGCCTCGGCGACTTACAACCCAATACTACTATATCTTCTGCTCAGTCTTTGCAGTTGATGTCGCAGGCGCTAGCTGCTATTGCAAACAGTCAGCCCGTATCCTTGCCGGTTCAGGTAACCCTGGATACTTCTGAGTTCTCTCCGCCCCGATCAGCAATCATAGTCAACGTTTTATGGGTTCTTTTGCTTAGTTTGAGTGTTGCCGTGTCGCTGTTTGCCATATTGGCTAAAGAATGGTGTTACATCTTCATGTCTGGTCGATCTGGCCAGGCTTACGAGCAAGCAAGACGACGACAGCAACGGTGGAACGGTATAAGAAAATGGAGAATGAAAGGCGTACTGACGTACCTGCCAGGAGCCCTTCATATGGCGCTAGGTGAGTTTGTTCTAGATTTGGATTAGCTTCTGGTGACAAAAATGCAGGCGTGTTTGCAGTGGGAATGTGCGTATATTTATGGGATATCAACACGGTTGTGGCCCTACCGGTCATTGTGGTGTCTGGGTTAGCAGCATTGGTCTATATATGCGTGACCATACTACCAGCTATTGACCCATACTGTTTGTATGGCTCGGCAGCGGCAGCGGCGCCAATACGGACTGTTCGCGCTCTGCGCGTTGCTATTTCCTCCCTTGTCGATTACTTCTCTCACCAAATCAATCGCTTCGGATGCGTAGAGATTATTCCCCTTTCAGCGACAGGTAGTACCTTCCCGCCGGGCGAACATACTCTTGATCATAGAGAGAGAGATACTCCGATGGATGAAGTCACTAGTCAGATGATCACTTGGCTCCTCACCAATTGTGAAGACACGCACTCGGTTGACGTCGCTCTACAAGCGATTGCAGGTGCTCGCCATAATCTAGCTTGCGCCCCCTTGATGCAATGCGGAGTGCTTGAACTACTAGCTCCTCGATTGATGGCCTGCATTCAATGGGATCGACATCGAGGACAATACCTAGTGAAGGACTTGACTATGCTACCGACGGCTCTAACGTATTGCCGAGCTTACAGCACGCTTATGCTCAGAGATGCCTATACGAATATCTGGGACAAGGCAAGAACTGACCTGCCAAAGGATAAACGATTAGCAAAATCTACCAGATCACGAGGCGAGGAGGGTCGTATAATGCAAGTTCATCTTGAGTAGGTCTAGTTGTATCGAATTGTCGTGATTTGGAAGAATGCTGATTTTAGTTGGCGCCCCTGGCAACTCTAGCCTACTCAAACAAGCAATGGATGTGTCCAAGGATTTAAACGCAGTAGCCGCCGCTATTGCCGCCGCAATGCCATCCTGCCGCTGGGACCAGATTAATAGTCCTTGCTCTTCTCAGAACTACAACATAGTGTTGGATCACGCTACTGATATGCTTACTCGACACCTCGAGGACAAATGTGTTGGTCTTTCTACCCCGGCGTTATATGCGCTCGTAGAGTCCACACACTATATGATCGCAGTTTGGCCAAAGGAGAAGCGGCAGGACTCATACAACTCGCTCCCTGTACTCCTTGCGCGAATTTTCTTTGCATGTTTTGATACGGCGCCGGATGTTGCCCACGCTGCAGCCATTACACTTGCAGCAGCAGCTTTTGCTTCCGATTATTATCCTGGTGACAATCAGCTATCACAAGATCCTTCCGCTCGTGAGAAGCGTGCAGCACAGGTCTTGGAGCATTATCATGAGTATAGACCGACAAGACACAAGGCGTCATCACTCTTTGTCTTTGGACTTATTGGACTTTTACCTCGACTAAACTTCAAGACTTTGGATTCACAAGCTGAATCCCTCCCCGGATTATTAACTAGCGCCATGAAGGACATGCGCCTATTCAACTCCAAGCATTACCAGACCCATATACATACGCTTTCAGTTGACTTCACGCTACAAGATCACGTTAGGTCAACGGCATACCAGTTCCTTCTCTTGATCATACATAAATGGCTCTCCATCGACGAGGAACTGAGTGTTGTGTTTTCTTGGTCGTCATTCTTACAACATGGCTCCAACTGGTCTCGCCCCAACGACAGGCTCTACATCACCGCTCTTATTGCTTTATGTCATGCAAAATCTCATGGGCTGTAAGATCTTTGTATGCAGATCATAAGCAAGCAACCGCTTCCTACAGGTCCTCCACAACACCTCAAGCCAATCGACGGACGGGATCCTCTCGAACTCCTCGCCATAACCTTACTTTATACCAACACATCTACCATTTCAAATGCTGTTCAACAATTTGGACTTTTGGTAGCGAGCATTATATCTAGTCCACATCATTCGATTGTCTCTCGAAAGAGTACTCTGCGGCGGATTCTCCAGTGTCACCACGTATACTCAGACCTTGACTCGTCGATCACAGAGCACCATCCAGCCAACGTGGAGGAAATGATCATGCATCTCGGAAGGGGTGACGCTGAACAGCTTACACCCTTTGATGCCCTACTCCGCACCATGGTGTTCGCAGTCAACTTTTGTCATGCAGGCCTTGAGGTGAATTCGGCTTCTGTTGAGCAGTCGCCCGCAGAACATCCTGCGTCCTTGGCTGGATTGGCTTCAGCTTCGGAATACTCTGGAGCATCCCAAATTTGGGGAGCAACCCTGGCAGTTCCGGAATTCTCGGATGGACCTCAGATGCCTCGGCGTGCGCGCTCCCGGGATAGTCACAGGCTCCCAAATGCTCTTAAAAGCTCTCTGGCGCTCCAGGGTCATGGGATAATCTCTCCGGGTGCGGAGCGGCCAGGGGCTCAGGCGGGTATGGAGGTACATAGCTGGCATGAAAAACTGCAAAGGCTGAAAGACACCTACCGGCTGAGCGCCTGGCAGCCTCGGTAGGAGGAGCAGGTGAGCCTATCACCGTCGCTACACACCACGATGAGCATTAATATAAGTTCAGCAGCGTGTTTTTGGGCATCGTGAGCTCCCGGTTCTAGTAGGTCGCTTTGAGAGAACTAGGATGCAAGTTCATGTATATTCCAATCCGGTATCTCGTTCTGCCATTTATCATGTAGTTTCAACATGTATATCGTCGAGTGTCGTAGTTCGTTAGATATTTATTTAATCCTTAGTTGGGTTTCCTCTCTTTATCTGACCAGTGTGGATGCCTAACTGGATGCTTTAGGTAACAAGCCACAGATCCGACAGTCTTCTCGACCCCTGAAAGATAGCGTACTAGTTGGGAAAGATTCGCAATGAGCAAGGCTCTCTATCAGCCTCGGGCATGACCGAAGTTGGCATTGCGGAAGTCAACAACCGAAAGAGTATCTAGCAGCATGAGAGCGTGAGCGGACAAGTCTATATCCTGTCTTGAGTGGTACGGTAAGTATTTAAGGTCTGGAGAACTCTAGCCTGATATGGACTGCCGAAGCCCGGTAAACCTGCTTCAACGGTCAAAACGTGACCTCAGCCTAGACTTTCGTTTTCCAAGTGAGCCGGTTGTCTCATACTGCGATGTTAGTTGCCAACAGACGAGAGGACAAGATCACAATAAAATCAACGGCAGAAGTATCAGATCGCGAGGGTGGGAGATCAACAGTCAGAGATTCACACAAAGTTTCAACAGGCATTGAGTAACACTAGAATTTGTTGAACGGGAGTTCGAATAGTTTAGGCATGTTGTGAGAGTGTACAGGAGAGAGCATGTGTATCCGTCACACGACCTGAGTATCAGAGTTTGGGTTTCTTAGCAGATTACCCAGTCCAGGCGATAGCTAGAGCGACATCGGTACCACGAAGCCTGCTTAAAGACGAGTCGCAAGAAATGTAATCCTAGCCCCCAGAGATCAAGTAGTAGAATACATTTAGAGCATTTGCCTCTAGTCAATCATTTTGCGTGTGAGTGACGGGCATGCGTCTTATGCCTAAGTGACGATCCATAAGGCCAACGTGCTGTGCTTTTGGAGTGGCAATATGTAAGCATAAGTTAGATTGTCTGCTAATCGTGTCGCAACCACTCAACGAGCGAGTCATGCGTGTAATGAATGACTATATTTGCCCGTTTATTTGTTGCCGCGAGTGACTCGGAACAGAGCCTTATCGGTATATAGAACTGGGTTGTCAACGCACCAATGTATTCTGTATCACTCCCTCAGTTTACTCGACTTCGTTCGCTTAACCTCTAATCCTTCGCTTTTGCGAATCTCGACGTTCGGTAGGCGTATCGTGGTGGAGGGGAACTGAAGATTTGCCCCTGGTTTGCCCCGTTGAGCCTGCACAGCACAAAGACCCGAACCACGTGACACATGGCCCAATTCCGACCCTCCATGTCAAACTCAAAAAATGTATTCTCAAAAAGCAGAAAACAGACAACAGGAAGAAAGCGTCATGGTCAAAAGGTATCCGAGTCCTATCGTCCAGCCATTAGCCATTGGGGAATGTCCAGCAGTGTTGAAAGAAGCGCGCCAGACGCGGAGAGGATGGAAGTGTCGTGATAAATAGGTCCGTGCTACAAGTAACAGGTGGGGATGAAGGTAAAAAGAGGTATTATGTTGGTCGAGGAGATGTGCGATGCGATATTGGTGTGAAGTAGAGGAGGATGGGTTTAGTTGACGTTGGCGTAGGTCGATGGCGTGGTTGCGAACCCGATGCGGTGTTTGGATTGGTCGTACTGCCGAAAACAGATTTTAATCATAGTCCGGCCAAGTAGATGTAATAGTACTTACAGCCGTGTAGAATCGTTGCCTAATTCAGACCCGGCTTGTATCAGAAACAGTATATCAGGAGCCAAACGTAGAGAGAGAACTCACAAGAAAGCGTAGCCGTTGACAAAGCTCGAACCGGTATCGGCCTCCAAATCCGAGATCTATTGTCACCGATGTTAGTTAGAATGAACCTCCCGTCACTAGATATAACAAGATGCCACTTACTGCGCTAATAACGCTGTAATACGAATCAGCCTTGCCGCCGATTGCAGCGTTCAAAGAGCGAGGCCAAAGCTGTGCATTAGGCGTAAACTCGTACGATACCTAAACCAAAAATCGAAAATAAATCAAATGTGGCGAGGCCAGTAAAGAAGCGACTTACGCCGCCGATATTGAAGAAGAGGGACTTCATCTTGCCGACGCTTTCCTTAGGAATCTCAAGAAGGTGAATTTTCTCGTCCATCTTACTACCGGGAAGGGAGTCCGAGTAGATCTTGAAAGCATTGGGGGTGATGTAGATGAGTGTAGTTCCTATATGGTGATTGTATCAGGGCTGACAAGTAGACAAGGAGAGCGAGATCTTACCAGTGTCGACAACACCAGCGCCAGTCTTTTGAATAGTCTGGTTTCCGTACTGGATATGATATAAGTATGGTCAAGTCGAACGTATATGTTCAACCCACCTTGATGGACTGCTCGTATCCCCAGTACCTACATTGACAGCTGTCAAAATTCGACTTGTAGCTGGCTCATTCTAGACTCACATATTGAACGGCTCCTTCTTCGTAACATCCACCCAGTTCAATTTTCCCGTGTACTTGGCGCTGTTCACTCCCCCAAAGGTCACCTGTCCATCAACCGTTCCCGCCTTCTTCGTAGGCGCAAACGAGAGCCCAAACATGTTCTTGGGAATTTTCTTTTGCGCGAAGAGAGCGTCTAAGATGGTTGGGGCGGATTTTTTGCTGTCGCCAACTTCAAGGACTTGGGATAGGGTGTTTGGTCCAAGTCCACTTTATAGTAGAGAGAATCAGAAGAAGGATATTAGGAAGAACTGCTGGGCTTACAGAATGCCATCGAATCCTTCTACACCATTCACGGACGATGCGACGCCGAAGGATTTGTTGGAGATCGACAAGGAGGGTGAGAGTGTGAAGTTGTCCTTGTCTAAAATTATATGGGTCAAGCTTAAGTCTACGTTTGGGTGAGGTGGCACACTCACAGTTTTGTCCGACTGCCGATCCACTTTGGTAGCTGGACGAATGCTAAGCAGACCTTGCGAGAACAAGAAACGAAACGACTCACTTGACATAAAACGTCTCCTTCTGCTTGAATGACGACTTGGTCTTGACGTATTTTTTCCCCGCTCCGAGCCAAGTATAACCGCTCCCCGAATCGAGTAAGAGATCATCTACCCCACAAAAGCCTATCTCAGCAAGATGCATCTCAGACTGATCCATCGAGAACTTACAATACGTAGCAGGGGACCCAACGCCAACACTCATCGTGTAGTGTACCTACGCATAAATCGTCGACCACATTAGCCGAACGTCGGCTTTGTATTCCACAAAACTCACAGCCGTATTCTTCAACTTCACGTTCTTCATCTCCCTAGTCGCAAGCTGCTGGTCACCTCCTCTCGCAAGCAAAGCCTTGAACCTCGCTCTATCATGTTCCGGAAGTGTAACACCGTCTGGTAGCTTGAAGTTCGCAGTAATCGGAAGAGAGTCGACCTGGACCACATGGTCATCTCGAACGTCAACCGGATCAAGAGCAAAAGCGCTAGTGGTAGCGAGCGCAACGCTAAAAAGAGTGACAAAATACATGTTGGGTGGTGGTAGAGAAAGAAAGGGAATATGATCAGCTTCCGCGACCGGCGGGTACTTGGAAAGACCGGTGACATGTGAATTTGAAAATATCAGAGGCTGTGCAGAGCAGCTTTGCCGTTTAAGGCAATTATCACTTTCACATTTTGGGCAAGTAGTATTTTCACCGAAATCAATCACAACAGGGAGCAGAAGTTCGAGTCGGCAGACTAGATAAGGGCGAACCGATTATGTCCATATATCAATCAAGCCAGAGGCAGAATCCGAGGAATGGTTAAAAGAGACCTAGGACTGGTTACAGGGGGAGGGTATTCGGACTACCAATAAGGTGCGGCGATTAGCTTACAACGTAGTCTCGAGCAAAACGCCAGTTTGCTTGCATATATGCGCTTCGTTCGTTTTAGTGTTTCTCCTCGCTTCCTCGCCCTTTCATGTAATGTCACACCATAGCGAGCCCCGAAACAACAGTAGATACATGTCCTAAAAACGCTCCAACATAGGCGCCATCTAAGCCGAGCTGCCGGTTATCTCGGCCGGAGCCCACTCTGCGTGACTCCTCTCATCTACAAAACAGTGTTATTCATGTGGCTCTTGAGATACCTTGATGATATTCACTGACCGTTTGTGCCACACTAGCCGCGCTAGGTCGTCCCTCTGGCTCGAACTCCCAGCATGACTTCAGCAGTGACCACAGTGTATCTCCGTGCTCTGACTCTGGTGGTATATGCGTCTCGGGACGGTCGGGACACACTCTCTTCATCGTGATGGCGAACATCACTGCGCGTTCGCTCTTGCCCGTCCACGGAACATCGCCCGTGACTGCTTCCTGAAGCATGAACCGGCATCAGGACTTGCCTAAATACGTAGACACAATGCATACTAGTATGGTCTAGTGTAGGTAACCGATTAGATACGAGCTACTGGATATATCCTTAGACGCACCATACCGAGCGCGTACACGTCTGTCGCGTAGCTACACAGACTTCCTTCGAACAGCTCCGGTGCCTACGCGAGACAGACTAGTTATATACTGCACTCAATAATTGCGGCAGACTCACTGCCCAGCGCGACGACAGCGCTTCCTTGGTCGACGTCTGGGTGAACTTGAGGGTGTACTCTTCCAGCTTGGCGTTGCCGAAGTCGGCGAGCTGGGCAGCGCCGTCTTGGGAGATCAGCACGTTTGCCTAGGAAGAAAGTGTCAGACGATTGTTCAAGGGTTCAGGGGCATTTGCGCACGCCTTTGAGATCGCCGTGTACCTAGTATAATACAATATTAGCGTTATTAGTGCCTGAAGCGTCGGCGTATGAGCAAGACCCGACTGACCACTTTGGATGCATGTAGGTACGACAAACCCTCGGCGATTTCACTACTCTGGCCACGCGATGGGTATGTCAGCTCAACGGAAACTTCTCGTTGGAAGACTGATAGCCACACCTACCAATAAACACCGGTCTACGTACTTATGCCGCTCGAGGTACTGCGGCAGATTGCCGTTCGCCTCCCATCGCGCGATCATCCCGATGTCACCATGGAACATCACAAGTCCCAGCAGCGGCTGCACGTTCGGGTGTTTGCACTTCGACCAGGTGTATACCTCGCGAGCTGCGTGCTGTGCGCTTATCAGTACTCGAGCTAGCGGCGTCGTTTCGCACCGACTGACCTTGAGTATCTTCTGGTCCTGCTCGCTCGACCCCACGGACAACCTGATCGTCTTGATCGCGACCTGAGTCCCGTCTTTCAGGTCGCCTCGGTAGATGTCGCCGAAGCCCCCGGACGCGATCGGACGCTTGGTGCAAGTCGCCAAGTCTAGCCGGTCGGTCATATCTGCGCAGCCTCGAAGACTGAGATGCGACACGATCTTCTCGGGAGTCTACGGACGTGGTGTATTCAGTCATCAAGTCGCTTGACGCAGCCGTAGGGTGTAGGGTCGCACCGTTGCGCTCGTGATCTCGGCCTCCGGTTCAGCGGTCTCGGCTTGAGCGTTGAGAGCCTGTGTCGAAGCACGCAGGCTGCGTATATCCCATACCTTGACAGTTCCGTCTTTATAAGCCGAAACGAGACGGTTCCCGTCCGGAGTAAACGCTACACCCTCCACATACTCTTTGTGGCTAGGCAGTGGCTCGCCGCAGGTTCGCCTAGTCACTGTATCCCATATCTGTATTAAATAAAAACCGGAGGAGAAGGCGAGATATCTGCTGTCGGGAGAGAATACCGTAGACATATTCGACCTTACATCTACTTTCAAAGGTTGGCCGATCGGTTGACCTGACGCTGGGTCCCAGAAGCGGATGGTCTTATCAGAGGATGAAGATGCGAGGAGACGACCATCCGGCGAACATGACAGCGATGCGACCCTCTTTGTATGGCCGACCCACTCGAAGAGGACAGCGCTACTGTCCAAGTCGCATACCGTGACGTTGTAGTTATAGTACGACCCACAAACGGCCAATCTACCGCCAGGCATGAGAGCTATAGACTCCAGTGTCTCCAAGGCTAGAGCGATAGGCTCCCTCGCTGCCTTCCCAGTACGTACGTCCCACATACGAACAGTGTAGTCGTAAGACCCAGACACGACGTACTGACCATCAAGCGAGAAGACCACAGACATAACAGCATCAGTGTGATCGAGTGGCCCAAGTACTAGATCCCCGGTTTCCGTATCCCACAGGCGTAGCGTCTTGTCCCCTGCACCAGAAGCAAGCGTGCGTCCGTCAGGTGAGAATGCAAGGCCATCAATCAAGTCACGATGCCCCCTCAGCTCCCCCAATAGCTTTTGACCAGTGTATGTATCACATATATCGATGGTGTCACGACCCGTATATGCAATGCGAGTGGTGTCGGGTGAGAACGCTACTGCGATAATTCTTCCTTCAAGCTTGCAACTGCCAATCAAGGACACCATCTCCCTCGGCGCGTTCAGTTCCTGTTCAAGGTACGCTAAAGTAACCGGTTGTGTCGAATCGGTTCTGGGTCAAGGCGTAACGATCGCAGCTAGCTATTCGATTGTACGCTGCGGGGTCTGCGAGTCGGCCGCGTTGGTGATCACAAGCGATCTACAAGCGAGCTCCAAGCCCTCAGAGAGTACTCTAGCGTGAGGGGCACTGCGAGCGGCAAGATGATGGTCGTACGAGATCAGTGGGAACTGACGTACTCATCTATGGGGAGCAGCAGTCCAATCCTGGTCGCCCATTACATAAGCACGTGATCTTGATAAGCGGCCAAATCAAGCGTACAGCTCTGTACTAGGCCTACCCTAAAGTTTGGAATCACGTGGTTCCAGCTTGCCCTCGCCCGCCCAAAAAGCTCTCCTCAGAGCTCGGAACATGCGAATTTAGTTGAGTTTTTTTCGTACCTTAGATACATATGATACTGCGAGTACACATGGGACACTTTTTCGGGCTCTTTAAACTGTGCTATGGCTGGAAATATAGAATATATCTTACTTGTGTGCCTGTTCAGCTCCTCGGCTGTAATTGAGATGTAAGCACTTGTTGCAGTATATTGGTAGCTATATTGAGATCTATAGTCTCTTCTCTCTTATTGGAGTGCACTCTGAATAGCAGATAGAAAAGTTCAGTATGATTTAGATGAGCATGCAAACCTGGTGATTTATCTTAGCTTTGCTGTAGACTAGCTGAGCTAGGTTTTCTTAACATCCAGTAGCTATATCCGCAATTTTACAAGGCTATGGACTCTCTGAGGATCCTGGAGCTCTTTGAACCTCTTAGAATACTCTGGTAGCTACTTCTAGCTATCTGCTCGGTCAAGGCTATGGTCTTTGGTTCACTACCCCATTCCCAATCGCTCATTACAGCTGAGTGAAGAGCTGTTTTAGCCTGTCTATAATCAGAGTAGCCAGTTCTCTGCTCATACATCTATGTTTAAGCTTAATCTTATATGTTATAGTGCCCAGATCCTGGATTTTTGGGAGAGGGGTGCATAAGCATGCATATGAAATATCTGCTAAATTTTCGGCCAGAATACAGTTTAACGAGCTCGAAAAAGTGTCCCATGTGTACTCGCAGTATAATATATATCTAAGATACGAAAAAACTCAACTAAATTCGCAAGTCCCGAGCTCCGAGGAGAGCTTTTCGGGCGGGCGAGGGTAAGCTGGAACCACGTGATTCCAATTGAGCCATACAGAGCTGCTCCAAGATTATCAAAAGTAATCTTATGCGATGTAGAGCTCCTGCTTGCTCCTTGAGACTTACTTGAACAGCACTTGTTTTGCTCTGCAGAGATTAGGATGTCTTTTTCGGGCATTCAACCATGGCGTGACCAGCCCGAGCGGGGGTTTCACATGTGGCACATGGGATTCTTAGTTTACATTCGCCGTATACCATCGCATATATGCACGGATTGAGACAATGCACAGTACACAAGATCATACACCGCACACCACGTGGCAGTATCACTACCAATATCGTTTCCTAAACCTGATATCGATCGCTTCGTGAGGGGAGCGTAAGCTGAGGATTGGCTGGATTTTTTCGGAAGCAGTATCAGGCCGCATCTTGTTGGAATTTAGTCATATATACGCTTACTAGGCGCTTACGAGTGGCTTGAATATACTAGCACAGTAGCAATTGCTTAAGAGTTTCGGTTCAATCTTCGTGTATACTTGTTCTCGTACAATTTCACTCTCTTACTCGGATGCACTTGTAAATCGTAGAACATCTATACACTTATCTTTCAAATTCATTTTCTCAATTGCATTAGGCTATGTCTTGAGGAGCATTGAACACTGACGGAATCTGGGGTACTCAATAAAAGTTCTGGCCGTGCACTCCTGTGGCGTCCATTTGTGGACTTACTAAGCGTCCATTTTCAGGACGTCTAATGAGTTCATTTCGAGTATTTGTGTCAACGCTGAAACTCTGAACGGACGCTCTAGAAGTTCAATTATGTCTGATTCAGTGCAATTATGTCCGAATCAGTCCATGGACTGCCGGAGTCCATTCGCAATCGCTCTAGACCCCAACCAAATCCTGTGAACTCCTATTCAGTCCCTGCACTCCTGGCGCGTCCCTGGTACTTCTAATAAGTGCGGTTTTAGTATAACCAACGACGTTTGTTTCTTGATATTATTTTGAACTGTTCGGCAGTGCATGTACTCCCTGAGCGTGCATGTACTCCCTGAGCGTGCATGCACTTCTTGGGAGTGCATGTACTTCTCGGGAGCGCATGTACTCCTCGGGAGCGCATGTACTCCTCGGGAGCGCATGTACTCGTCGGTGGCATATGTACTTTTCGGGAGTGTTCGTACTTGTTGGAAGTACTTTCTGGTGCGGTATTAGGTATCAAACACATGTGTGGCATAATAAAATCTCTATTCACTAGAGTATCGAGTAAACATCGAGCCAAGAACATCATCGTAAGAACGTGAGAAACACATCAGCATTGTAACGATTCGAGAAAGTAAAAAGGGGGGAAATGTTAAAAAAACGTGCGCATATGGTGCGCGGCAAGACTTGGTACCCAATCGCCTAGTTCTTCGTGCGGGTCGAGCGACGAGGGGGGCCGAGAGCGTCTTCGGGATCGGGGTCGATATCATCCTCTTCCTGAGCCTCCTCGTCTTCGGGCTAGACGTGTGAGACATATGTTAGCAAGTAATACTTGTTATAGATATGACGTACCTCTTGGCTACCCTTGCCCTTACCCCCCTTACCCCCCTTGCCTCCCTTTCCCTTCCCGCCCACACCGGCGCTATCCTCGCTTGTGCCCGCCTTGGTCGCAACCTTCTTCATCTTCCCAGCAGCACCCTTAGCCGGTTTCGGGGGCGGAACAACCTTGGCTTCCTCCGAGTCGGATGGCAGCGCTGCCTTGCTCTTCGCCTGCGTCTTGGGTTTGGGCTGCGTCTTGGGCTTGGGCTGCGCCTTGGGTTTCGACGTAACAGGGGAGGTGGGAGTGTCCGGCTCGTCGGCTTGCTCGAGTTCGGGCGGCGGCACGGGTTTCTGTTTCGGGTTCCGCTTGGTCTTGGCCACCGGCTGAACCGGGGTGCTAACGTCTGTCTGCTGGGGCTTGGGTGGCGCCGCGGTACTCACCTTCTTCTTGCCCTTAGGTTTTTCCACGGGAGGAGCAGGATCGTCGGACCCATGCTCCTCGGGCTCGGGTGTCGGCGAGACCTTCGCTTTCGACTTTTGCTTCAGCTTCGGCTTGGCAGCAGAGCTTGCGTCGGTATCGGGGGCGGGAGCGGTGGAAGATTGGTCACCGGGCTGTAAATCCTTGATCACCTGCTGATACTTCTTCGGCAGGCGGGGCTGCTGGCGATTGACGTATTGGCCGAGCGTGTCTCCCGTGTCCGGCGCAATGGATGCGTTCAAGCCGTTCGTAGCAGACTTGTTGGCGGCCGCAGGAGAAGGAGCAAAAGGAGACAAAGGAACCAGGGGAGAGGACGGCGCGGGAGGAGAAGAAGGTGCGGGAGGAGACGTGGGAATAATCGGCGTGGCCAGAGCAGATGCGACAGCCCCCTTCGAACCCTTGGTACGACTCACTCGAGCGGGAGTTACGAGTTCGGGCGGGGCAGATGCACGAGACGAAGCAGAGGTAGACTTGGGAACGGATTTGGAGGCGGCATTAGAAGCGGGCTTAGGAGCGGGCTCAGAGGTCGGCTTGGATGACTTGCGACCGGGCTCGGGAGCAGGCTCAGAGTGCGCCTTGGAAGCGGGCTTGGGTGCCAATTTGGGGGTGGGAGGGGGCGGGGCAGGACGCTGGGTCTTGGGAGCTTTTGGCTTGGTGCGAACGATCACAGGCGAGCTCGTAAGCGCCTGGGTAATATCAAATGGCTCATCATCCTCGTCATCTAATAAAATGGTAAATATATGCGCTAGCGGTACTTTAATACTTACCTTTGTTTGGAACCTGCGGTCCGTCAGCAGACCATGACATGTCGTTGCCGTCTTTCACCTCGCCTGGGTCGATCGCGCTAGACATGGTGATGTCGACGACAACGGTGTCCGACGATGATCCCTCCTCGAACGGCTCATCCTTGGACACGGCACCCTTAGCCTGTTTAGGCAGCACCTTGCCCGCGCCTCCGTTGACGGGAGCCTCAAACGCCATGCTCGCGTCGGCTTCACCATCGTCTTCATCTTCGTCGTCATCCTCCGCCTTGTCGACCTCTTCCATTCTCTTCTGAAGTTTCTTGTGCCGGTCGGCCGAGGACCTCAGAATGAGGTGCTGGAAAGCTCGTAGCGGCCAAAAGCCAGTACCACGGAGAATCTCAAACTCCGGGAAGAGCTTGAGAGCCTGCATGGATAGAACACTATGAGATTGTGTGATACTGAGTCAAAACGATGTACATACCTTTTGAATTATATGACTGATAAGGAGCTTGTTCTGGAACGAAATTGGTTTCGTCATGTCAATCCCCTTCTGACCAATGAGCATGTTCTTGATCATCCCCTAAACCAACACCATAAGCATCGTCGTATAATATAGGGATGGGAGAAGGAGAGTAAGTGACTTACATATACGATGGTATAGTCAGCTTTCAGCATCTGCAACGTCTGTCGGAGATTATACCCGCCAACCTTCCTTCCGGGTGAGCCTTTCGGCTTCGCGGCATAAGTGAGGCGAATCTTCCTGCGAACGGGTGGTAAAGGGGCGAGGTCTTCGTCATCGGGGTCATCGCTATCGTTGTCCTGGGTCTGGACCATGGAGCGAGACTTGGGCTTAGGCTTGAGCGACGGCGGCGTGGCGCTCTTGGTGCGCTTTGAGCCAGCGATTGGGACTGGTACCCACTTCCCGTCCACTGTGGACATCTTAATCCCTGATGGTACAGGCTGTAAGCGACCGAACATAGTCCAAGGTGAGTCTGAGTTTAACGTACCGCATCCCTTAAGCTCGGCGTGGAACGTCTTCCAATTGAACTTGCCGGAAGCCTTGTTCGACGACGCACGAGCCTTAGACTGTTTTGAACCGACTGGGGCGACTTTGGTTGGGGACATATCAGCCGAGATGGGGGTGTCGCGGCGCGGTGGTTGGGTGGCAGAGTTGTCGAGTTTAAGAAATGAAAAGGTGGTCTGAAACAAGCAAATGAATAGGGTCCAAACGGGAAAGAAAAGTCAAAGCGCCACTTACTAAGCACAAAAGCAGCTTAACGGCAAAGTCACAAACAGGACTGCCTCGCAGTCCATGCGTGCATCAATCAGCGAACGGGACTGCATGACAGTCCATGGGAGAACGAATGGGATTGGATGAATCTCATGAATGAGATCGATTAATGAATTAAACCGCTTGCATATATGCAGCAAGTTCCTTACTGCGTGATCAAAACACATACACAATAGCGATGGCAAAATGTTATACTAATAAACGAGTGTTTGGTTCAAAGGTGTGTTGGAATATTTTACAACTTTAGGCGCGCAACAGCGACGGCAATAATTGCACATCAAGTTATAATAAACGAGTGTTTGGTTCAAAGGTGTGTAGGAATGCTATCAAACTTACATGCGCACGATGATGACGGCGAGTGGTCACACACCAATGGGAGTTGTAATAAACGAGTGTTTGGTTCAAAGGTGTGTCGGAATATTATCTAACCATAAGCGTGCAACAGCGGCGGCAATAATCGCACATCAAGCTATAAGAAACGAGTGTTTGGTTCAAAGGTGTGTAGGAATGCTACATGCAAGGCAGTAACACAGGATTAAGGACGACGGGAAAGGGGTGTACGAATGTATGTATTTACGATGGTTGCTCATGCGCGTACCTTGTCAAAGCGCCCTGGCCCAGTGTGTCAGAATATATTCAGTCAAATAGCTAGCCAAACTCTTACTCAAGCGAGCCGGGGGCCATCGGTCGGGCGATACGTTCGAAGATATTGTTTACGAACGAGTTAAGAATGGCCATAGCCTTGTTCGAGATCTATGCGCGTGTGAGTATTCGTTCTACTAGATAGGTACGAAATAGTTACTTACACCCTGATTTGGCGGGAGCCTTGCCAGCAGTGGAAGCGGGCTTGGGGGCCGGTATCGTTGATGAACGAGTTGAGGATCGCCATGGCCTTGTTCGGGATATCTATAAGGAGAGTTAGCGGAAGATAAATGTAGCGGGTAAAACATAGACACTCACCAACACCCGGGCGGCTAGAAGTGTACCGCGCCGTCCTGGTGAGGTTCTTGTTCTCCCTGTACGGGATGTGCAAGTGGGTCTTTGGGTCGCGGTATTTCTTGGCTGGGTCAAAGTCAATAACGTGAACCTGTCAAAGGAATAAATTAGCCAAGTCTAATGTAATAGATCTTACTCACCGTTAGCAGGGGTTCGGGTGGAGAATAAGTCGTCGATCTTAAAGTCATCATAAAGTGAATAAGAACAGACAAGTAGAAGATGTGTAAGTTTAACGGTAAGAGGCGTCAAGAGAAGAAAGGAACAAGGGGAAAGTGGAGGGTCATGTCGAATTGCAGACTTACACGTCTGCTTTCTATACTTCGATCCCGCTCGTGTCGCCCAGCGTGTGGCGTGAAGCCGGGTTCGTGGATCGATGGACGAGTTAGACTGGGGCAATAGAAGTGAGCGATTAAGGCGCGGCGGGACGGAACATGCTCACCTGAACGCATCGATGAGGTAGAACAATAAGACGGCCAGGCTGCGGGCTTGTCAGCGGCCCTCCAACCGTAGAATGAATGACAGAAAGGACTGGGGTTGGACAGGTAGACTGATTCTAAGACGTATTTTATCTGGGTGAAGGGTGTGAACGATGGTTGAGCGAGGCAGAGTACGTATGAGAATACGTACAATTTTTTCATTAAGATTGCCATCGTACGACGGCAGCCCCTAAACTTTGACTTTAGCATTTTTTGGGGTAGGGTTTCGGTGCACTCACCATTGTTCCATGGCTGGGGCGGCCGTCATTGCCATCGTGGTCGCTTTGAGGTTTACGCAAGGCGTAAACTTTGTGTTTAATCGAGGGACCTGGATCTCAGGAACGCCCGGCGCTTCAAGCCTAAGGGATCGGCACTTACCTACCACGACTACGATGCTCCCACTAACGCTACTTGTTTCTCCTCCCCACTATGCCGATCTGTCCCTGCTGCGGCGATGACCTCTCTGCTCGCCAAGTTGCTCGGCACATACAAGATTATATGGACCAATTTCAGGAATACCTCGCCGCGCAACCCGACAACGACGACTTAATGGACAAAGGCGAGGATGGCGAGGATGGCAACAACGATGACAACGAGGATGAGGATGACGAGGATGACAACGAGGATGACAACGACGAGGATGACAACGAGGGGGACTTCGAGCTCGAGCTCGAACTCGAAGACGATGAGGTCGAAGATGGGTCTGCGGTCGAAGAGGACGTCGACAACGATGGCAGCGACGACAACGACAGTGACGCTGGGATGGCCCCGTTTGATGATGATCTGGCTGACGTGGGGGACTTAGGGGATGGGATGGGAATGGATGAAGCAGACATTGGTACGTATGATATCTTTGTTGTATTAGTATTGAAGGCTAACATACATTCAACTTTTATAGAGCATGAAGACATGGACTGGGACGAAGGCGGTGACGACGACCTCTTTTTGCCGCCCCCTCGTGAGTACATTCAATGTTAAATACGAAGGGAATGCTGACGCTCTTGCTGTAGCTGTCGAACCCAAAGTTGGCGTCCGCCGAAATCCTCCTGTAGCTATCGACGATTGGGCCAGTGACAACGGGTACGACAACCCCCCCTCTGACATCGACAACAACTCCGTCAATAACCAGTCCGTCAATAGCGCCGACCAAGACCCAGAGTACGTGGAGCAAGAGGGGCCGCTCGGTCTCAATCCCGCCGAGGAGCGCGAAATGAATGGCCCAGAGCTTTGGGCGTTTTTGCAGGGGCAGCTTGGGGACCTCGCCGAAGACGAGTGGATTGATATGTGTACGTTCTCTCCTTATATCATCCATTACACAGTAGCTAATCTGCAGTGTCTCAGTCGACCGGCACGTCACCGATACAGACCTCATCACCCTTCAGTTCCTCGCGACCCGAATCCGGACGCACTTCTCGCGTCAGACGTATGACGACCTCCGTCACACAGCTTGCGCGTCGCTCAACCTTCCAAGCGAGTGGGTCGCTTGGCGCCGTCTCAAGGTTCTTTCGCAGCTGCAGACGAGCGAGTATGATTGCTGCGTCCAGTCCTGCTGCTGCTTCCTCGGCAAATACAAAGACTTGGACGCATGCCCATTTTGCCACCAGCCTCGGTACAACAATGACCGCAAACCGCGCCGCTGTTTTACCTATACCCCCCTCATCCCCCAACTCCACGGCCTTTTCCAGAACGCGGATTCGATCAAGAACCTACGTTACCAGGTTAACGCAGAAACAGCTCACGAACCGGGCAAATACAAAGATGTCCTCGACGGGGAGATATACCGAACGCTTCGTAACACGACGGTCCGCGAAGATGGCGAGTACAAATATTTTGACAACCCCAACGATATTGCGCTTGGACTGGCGACTGACGGGTTTAGTCTCTTTAAGCGACGGCGCCGCGGGCACTCGACTGCCTGGCCCCTTATCCTCGTCAACTACAATCTTGATCCGAGGATCCGAACGCGTCTGGAGAATATAATTTGCGTTGGTGCCGTCCCTGGTCCCACTGAATGCAAAGACCTAAACTCGTTTCTGATCCCTCTAATAGAGGAACTATTGAAGCTGGCGGATGGGGTCAAGTTCAGCAAGGTTGCTGCGGTGGTGAACGGCGTCGAGGAACCAGCCAAGGAGTTTGATTTTCGTGCGTTTCTTATAATTCTATTCGGTGACATTCCCGCGATCAAGAAGCTCTTGATGCTGAAAGGCCACAACGGGGAAACGCCTTGCCGAGCGTGCTACATACAAGGTGTGTTATGCCCTCTAGCTGGGAACTCAATCTACTATGTGCCCTTGACTGGTCCCGGCGAGAACCAGCCGCAGCTCCCGCTGCTCATGCGCACGCATGCTTCATTTCTTGCCGACTATGCCGACCTCGCCGCTGCGCGGACAGTTGCCGAGCGCAAAGATATTGCGCAGGACCGCGGCATCTGTGGAAGGTCGGTATTTGCGCAACTGGGATCTATTGACCTTGCTAGCTGCGCCCCGTATGAGATTATGCACCTGCTGTTCGAGAACCTGGTCCCAAACATGCTGTTGCACTGGAAGGGCAAGTTCAAGTGGATGGGGCAGGGTACCGGTAACTATGTGCTAACGGCGGCGCAGTGGGCTGACATCGGTAAACGAACCGCGGCTGCAACACGCACAATACCCTCGACATTTGTTGGCACGCTGCCCAATATCGACACGGAGGCCCACCTTTACAAGGCCGAAGCGAATTCGTTCTGGATGCATTATCTAGCGCCGATATTTCTTAAGGACAAGCTCCCAAACCCGTACTACGAGTAAGTTGCTCTATCGTTTCTTTCGTATTGTCTTACTAACTTATTTTATCTCAGCCATATGCTACTCATGCGCGACATTATTAACTGGTGTTTAGAACTCGAGATCTTGAGCGCTCAGGTCAATCAGCTGGAAGACATGATCGTGAGATGGGTACAACAATACGAGGAGTAAGTAGCCTCATAACATATAGTTGAATACTAACTTACGGCTTACAGCTTGTACTATCAGCACACAGCCGAACGACTTCCAACGTGTGTCGTAACAATCCACGCATTGCTTCACATTGCCTTCTACATTCGACGGTGCGGGCCGCTCACGTACACATGGTCCTTCGTGATGGAACGGTTTTGTGGCTATCTACTTACCCCAGCCGTTCAAAACCGAATCCGGCCCTACGAACACATGGATAACTTTATCCAATGGCGCGCGCAGATGCATATTGTGTCACGTGTTTTCAGTATGCCCTTGCTCACCAAACCAAGGATCAACTATACGTACCAGCATGGCGAACAACTCTCTTCGTACGAAAGGATATACGATCATCGTAAGTAGTTTAACCTTCAACTCATTCACTCACATATCGACTAACAAATACAATATTCATTTTAAAGTTCCGCACATCATACTTGGTACACCGATCAAGAAGATTGGTCGGATGCCGGAGGACGCGATCGCCGGGCAGTTCACCAAATACTTTGGCACCATGGTCAGAAGAAGATTGTCGAGAAACGAGCTCCAGAATCGGGTCGATTGGACAACGTTGGTGAGTTATGGCCGTTTTCGCTTTTCCGGTGACGGGGATAAGGTGCGTGTCACTGGCGCAATCGCACGAGAACCAACGTCGCGGGACAACTCATTCGTGCGAGTAAGTTATTCCTCGTGTTCTTCTGTCCGTAATTACTCATTCGCCACTCTCACCAGTACGATCTTGCGGTGGACATTCATACAAGGAGAGGAAGGGACCCGGACTTTATTCGCGTGCCGCATTATGGACAAGTAGTAGGCATATATTATGTTGAATTCACATTTCCAGGGTAAGCCTCCCTCGATATTAGCTATCTTTCTTATCTAATAATCCTTAAGCACCGAGGAGAAGGCGGGTTATATTCTCTTGTGCATCAAAGGGTGCAACACGCAGGGCCTTGACGCTGCAAAGCCCGAACATGGTGTCGTTGAATACACCACACTCTCAACGCCGGACGTAATCAACGCTATGACCGCCTGTGCTTCCGTCGGAAGAGTCGAAGTCAAGGATAGGACATGGGCAATTATTGACCGGAGCAGCACTACGGCGCGCACACAGTTTCTGGATGCGGAAGGTGAAGTCGAATTCGATTAGGCTGAGGTTTTTTTTCGGTTTTGCGCATATCTTGTTTATTTTTCACTTATTGTTGACTTATCTTTATCACATATTTTCCGAACAACTTATCATTTGTAACGCATATACACTACACATTTGTATCTACTATCCTGAATAGCCAAAAGCAACAATTGAAGCTCATCCAAATATTTGGACATCACGAGTCCAGGGACGCCGCGAGTCCGGGACGTCGCAAGTCCGGGACGTCGCAAGTCCGGACCCGAGCTGGACTTCTCGAGTCCAAACAACCCTGTCGACTATGACAGGATTTTCCAAAATAGGCCGAGATGGACTCGCCCATCGGCAGGACGCACCGAAAGTGCTGTCAGGACTCCCTAGAAGTGTATTAGACGTCCCGGAACTTTGGTAGCGTCCGCCAACTTTCCACGGTGTGAAGAGCCCAGGTGGCATTAGGGGCCAAACACCAAGGTCGAGTTTGTAATGGCCACGGGGTGAAGCAGAAACAGCGAACAGTGGGTATGTAGCTAGAATAGGCCGTCTGCTGTAGAACCACTACACATGCAAATGTGATGAGAAGATCTAGTCTCCCTCGACGATATCGATCATTAACTCGGTGGTTGTCGATATAACCCGGTCTCGCGCTCCTTAAGGGAGTGGTATGATGCGACTGTATCTTATATTGCAAGACGCTGTGAAAATACTTAGCTCATGTAGTTTTAGAACGATAGCGTTGATCAAAGTCGACGATCCTGCTGCTAGTAAATCCAAATCGAAGGCATGGCGATGATGTGAACGAAGATAATGTATGCATATGTTTAACAGTTAAGACAGTGAAGAAAGCTGATAGTTGTTCAAGGTAGAAGAAGCGCGCAAGTACTCGCACTTACTCATTTGGGGTTGTAGTAATTCAGCTGTGGGGAGTTTTAACTCTGACCCGTCGTTTTCGCCCAACAGAGCAAGCCTAGTCACAGTAGAACTGGTCGTTGACAGGAAGGAAGCATTATGCGTAGAGAGCAGCTAGAATGAGTTCTAAGCATTTTTGGTGTGGTCACAGGAGAGCAGTTGGATGGTGGACGGAGGTTTGAGGGAGCGGAGCGAGGGACGAGATCTCAACATTTGCGAATGTGGCGCATCATCGCATGACTGCACAGCCACACACGCCACCTTGATCTCCCGCCGCCACCCGGTCTCAGCTCCAACCACGCTCACCGCCCGTCGTGCGCTTTGTTACCGCCAAATTCAACCATGCTCTGGTGCAAATGAACGGCAGCTTATACAATATGTAACATCTGGTGCCGTGAAAATTTTTAACCAGCCTGAGCCAGCCAAACAACCGACCAATCACCCCATCTCAGTCAACGAAAATCACTCCAAAAATTTCTATAAATTATTATTTCCACATCCACGCCTCCACAGCATAGTATATCGAACAAATTACATCTGCGACAAACATAAACAGATACAAAACAGAAAAAAAGTGTAAAAAGCGAAACGAAGGACAACAGGGCGCAAAGATGCGCGCGAGAGATACGGGACAGATTTGGAGATACGAAACACGAAACAGAAATTTCAACGCATGGGGTTTAAAGATAATAAAGAGAGGGGAAAGAAACCATCCGAGAGAGAAAACCGTCTTTTCCTCGAAAGGTGTATCACAAGAAAATTATCGAATCTACGTCCTCATCTAGATCTACTCTTAGTCCCAGTCGACGGTCACACCAGCAGGGGTCGCAGTGGGGCTGGTACGCGTGCTCTCGCGTCGGATCCACCTTAGCGCGCGACGGTCGTCGCCGAGTTCGGGTGCGAGCGTGTCTCGGCACTTTCGGTTGTGCTCCTACAATTCGCCATTAATGACTAAGAAGCGAGGCGAGGAGAAGAATAACGCACCTTGAGCCACCTCCTCTCATCCTTGGTCAACATCTCCATCTTGACCATCCGCGTCTGAATTGGCACACACGTGAACCGCTCAAATCCAAGCCACACATCACCTCCAAACTGACCGCGGGTCTCGACCTACATCACCACCCATCAATCTCTCATCCCCCACATAATGATACGATTACTCACCTTCTTGACAACAAGAGCACTCTCGATCCTCACACCAAACGAACCTTCCTTGTAGAACCCGGGCTCGTTCGTGATCACGTTACCCTCCTCGAGTGGAACGTCGATGCCGAACCCGTGCGGGCCCTCGTGCACCGAGAGGAACGAACCGAATCCGTGGCCGGTACCGTGCTGCAGGCGAGGATGACGATGGTCAGTATGGGTATGACGATGTATGGAGAGAATGGTGATGATATACGGAGAGGACGGCGACAATGTGCGGAGGAGCGGATGTATGGAAACGATGTATGGAAGAATGACGTGCAAGGGAGATGTGAGAGATCCAAGTGATGTGCGGCACCCATGCCGCATGGCACACATCCGGCCATGACGCAAACACCCGATGACGCAACTGTCGTCCCACACCCGGTAATCCCCCGCAGTCCACCAACCCACACAACTCCACCGAAAAAACCATCCACACAACTCCATCGAAAAAACCACCCAGCTCAACTCCACACCAAAAACACCAGCCATGGAGGATCAACTAGAAACTCACCAAATAATTCAATCCATCCTTCCAAAGCGCATGCCTCGCCAACACATCCAACTGCTTCCCCGTCGTACCCTGCGGGAAAATCGCAGAATCAATCGCGATATGGCCTTTGAGTACTCGAGTGAACGCTTCGCATTGTTCGTCTGATGGGTGACCGAAATGGACTGTACACCACCCACAAATGTTAGTTGAAGTGAAAGGAAAAGAAGAGAGGGAAGGAGGAAGAGACGAACCAGTTCGAGTAGTATCACACGTTCCGTCCTTGTACTGTCCGCCCGAATCGTTCAAATAGGGTGTATGAACGTCGATTGCGCTCGACAAGCCTTTGGTAGGCGAGTAATGCGGTAAAGCTATCCCAAAAAAGACTCAGCACAACACCCCACTTTATAAACAATTGGGAACGTACCAGCATTAGCGCCAGTAGCCGATATATTCTCATACGCCAACCCCATAAACAAATCCCCCTGCTTCCTAAACTGGGTCAACATCTCGCTGGCCTCCCACTCGGTAATCGTGTTCCCCGAACGAAGTTGCTCTTCCAGCCACGCGAACCACTTCGTCTATCATCATATAAAATCAACACCTTTGTTCTCCATTTCAAGAAATAAAAGGACAGACCATGGCAACACCATCCCTCAAATACGCCCTCTTGAACCCCTCGATCTCCGTCCTGTTCTTGATCGCCTTGGCAGCGTCCACATACGACGGCGCGATGATATAGTTCGAGTACGTCAACATGAGCGAGACGGCGTACGGCGTCTTGGGCGGAATAATAACCTATCCACCCCAAGTCAGCACCTCATCAACACCTCTCCCCCTCTCCCCCCTAATATAACTTCGACTCACCTTCCCACTCCCAAACTCCCTCTTCCGCAAATACGCCCAAACCTCGCTAACCTCCTTGACCGAAATCCTAAGCTCCTTCAAATACGCACGAACGACCGGATCCAATTTGCGCGCATCGATAAACAACGTGGCTTTATCCACCCCGACCCAGAGGTACGCGTGGAACAGCGGATTATGCGGCACGTCCCCGCCTCGGAGGTTCAACAGCCACGCGATCGCGCTCAACGAGGACACGAACGTCGAATAATGCGGGATCAAACGCACAACAGACTCTTTCCCGCTCGAGGTTGAATTCGACCTCGTCGGTCCAGACGCGCTCCGGGACGAATTCTGTCGCGACAGACTCTCTTTCGTGCCCTGCCTCGACGGCGTCCGCGCGATCGGATCAGACCTCGAACTCGGCCTCGTGGGCGGCGGAAGATCAGGCAACGGCTTGCTCGTCGGCCGATCACTACTCGATTGTTTACGAGACGGGCTCGGCGCACGCGGCGCAGAACTCGTCACTTTAAGATCCGCAGCCGGGACGGGGTATTCGCGCAGCCACGCTCGTAGCTTGCGTAGCTTTTCCGACGCGTGTTCGCCTGTTGGGCGTGGTGAGTATTGCCGTTTTTGGGAAGAGTAAACAATGCGAGGGAATCACGGGGACGGTGGGAACGAGGAGATTGAGGTGGATCAGCGAGGATCAACGAGGGGAGTGGGAAATGAACGAGAGATCAACGAGGAGACCAACGAGGAAGGCCAAGACATGAACGAGAACGGAGATGAGAAATGCGTGTAGATAACTCACCAGCAAAACGCATTTCGTGCATCCACACTGGAGCCGCGCTCTTACTCGGCCGGTCCTTCCAGATCTGGTCGACGAGGTTGCGCTGGGGATAGGCCATGCGCATGCCTTTGAGTTTGAGCGCGGACGTGAGGGCCGTTGCCGTGTCGTGTGCAATGAGGCGAGAGTCGATTCCAATCGCTGCGCCGCGTGGGCGGTTCTGTTCATCCAATCCCAAAATTGTCATCAGCCCTCGTCCTGCATCCAAATGAGAGCAAGGGGAACGGCTGGGGAGAGGACGTGGAATGGATGGGGGGAGAGGACGCCGGATGAGGAAATATGGAAGAAGACAAGAACTCACGAGAAGCCACTCGTTCCACGGCTTGACATCTGGCAAGCCGACTTTGAGCAGCGTCCAGTTGGCGTCGATCTCGCGCTCGGCTTGGATGTAGTAGCGCGAGTCGGTGAAGAGGTAGGCGTTGTTGAGCGAGACAATGGCTGTGCCTGCTGAGCCGGAGAAGCTGGGGGTGGCAGAGTAATAAGTACACGGAAACAGGAATAAATGAGTAGAGGGGGGAACGAATGGGCGTAAGAGAGGGGTGGATGGGAAGAGGGAGAAACGATGAGCAAGCGCAGAGTGAAAAGTGAAAAACAACCTACCCGGAGATATACTCTCGTCGCTTGTCAGAAGCAGCAACATACTCGGACTGGTGGGCGTCTTCGCTCGGAACAATACTACCCGCATCATCAGCGCCCCGCCACGACCTATCAGAATTGACAAGTACTCACTAGTAATCTATTTTCTCATTTTTCATAAGCTTCCTCAGCTCTCCCAACCGGCCAGCGGTATCGACCCGCTTGAACCCGGTATCAGTCGACGGCTGCCTAACAAGCTTCTCCCGCGAAATCAACCCGCCATCGTCCAGATGAGTAATATGCACCACGCCGTTCACATTCGTCGCCTTGGCCCATCCCCACT
>WSTJ01000224.1:0-33360 GCA_019623705.1 Ceratobasidium sp. 428 | reverse complement strand
CGTGACGTCGTCATCGCCAGCCTATCCAACTTCACATCCTCCCTCAGAACGTTCCCGTGCGGGCGAGACTGGTACTCCCCGCTGCAGACATGTACAGGCTGCCAAGACGCTTATCGCAAGTGGGTTTGCTCGATCGCTTTTCCTCGATGTGGTGAACCCATCCCAGACTCTGTTCTTGGAATCTCACCTCCCTCGCTCAATTTCAACGAACAACAACAAGCCAACGATCCACTCCCACAAGCAGCGCTTGTACTCAGAGCCGCCAACGCCGCGCCGCGTTCTCCATTCCTCCCGTCTCTAAACGCCGCGTACAACGAACTATTGCCGTGTATTGAGACATGTAACCTGGTCGACAGGAGTTGTCCGCCGTTGTTGCAGTGGAAGTGTCCCTCGGTGAGCGTAAACGCGAACGTAAGCTATGGGCTTGGTTTTATCGACTCGTGGGATGGGACCAGAGAAAAGAAGGGAAGACCGGGCGTGCCGCAGGATGAGTATGGAAGGATTTGGTGCAATGCTTGAACTTTTGAGTGCTTCGCTTGTTTCCGCTTTTTTATTTATGAGGCTTGTACGTTTCCTTCGGTTGGAATCTTATTGAATTATTTAGATTATAAAACTTCGTCCAGCGCAAATAGAATTTCTCAATAATCAAACCGAAACATGATACTGGCCGGGTCGTCCAGACCGGTTGTACCGGAACCGGTAATCCGGTCGGACGTTGCCGATCTAGACATGTTACAGGCTGTAACGCAGTAGCCACTGCTCATTCAAGATTCCTCCAAATGATTTTCCGACGTCAACCTGAAAGTCATGGTAGAGGCGCAGACATAGAGTATGGAACTCATTTATGGATAGACACAAGATACGTAATACCGCTTTGGGTTATAAGTTGAGTCTTAGTGCTGGCATACGCGCCAGTTTTCACATTTGATCCAGTTCTCCATTTCATCACAGAGTTCAACCGACATACACAAGCAAAAAAAACGATCGACAATGCTATCCTCTTGATTTCTTCGGTTTTTGCGAGATTCTCCCTTCGCCAGCACTCGCGCTCTTGGTAGCCACTGTTTGAAGCGCTCGTTTGGCGTCGCTATCAGGGAAGTTGGACAGGTCATAGTATTTCCCAGCATAGTCCAATAACCTATAGCAGGGTTTAGTAGGTTCTACTAGTATTCGTCTGGACTTACCACTCCGGTTGTACGGAAGTCACCGTCCGAACATAGGGTTGAGACGTAAGTACAAATTCATTAAAGAGTACCCACTCCGGTCTACCAACCAGGTCGGAAGACGGATGCAAGAAGACCACCTACCGAATTAAGATGGCTATATGAGCTCAATGGTTTCGTAAGCTCAAATTAGGGTAACATACCTGCTGATCTTTCACAGTTACGTAGCTACCTTTATCATCCCGGTGCGCCATTTGCATGAAGAACCCGCATACAAGCGCCTTGCGTATCGCGACGTGTAACTTATACTCATTGGCTAGAGTTACAGTCTGAAGCTCGAGTTTTTCCATCATACGGGAAAGTTGGTGTCGTATGCTTTCAGCGTGTTGGAGTGCACGTTGCGAGAGAAAGTTCTTCCGGCACCAGTTTCTGTCGGATTTGTCTAGGAAAAGCTGCGTGAATCCGGATGTTTGGTTAGTTATAATCAACGGTTTACGCACTTTGGAGATAGCTGTTATAAACGTTCATCAACGCAAGGTGATCACCGTCTGGGTGCCCGAATTGAGCTTTCGCCACGTCGGCCTCTCTACGTTGATAAGGGGGACGAAGCCAGACGTTAGGAGCTGTTGTAACAATTGAAACCAGCGATTAGAAATAAATCGACTCTCGCAGTACTGGCTCACCAGAAAGCATTGCCACGATGGTCAGCATCTCGTGACTGCACTTGAACTCTGGACTAACTACCAGCAACTTTGCGAGCTATATGCGTCTGTTAGTTGCCTGGCGAGATATTCCATGATTAATAATTACTTGGGGATCCAAAGGAAACTCAGCCATGATGCCACCAAGAGGCGTCAGCGCTCCTCCCTCGTCTATTGCAGAGAGATAGTGAAGCAATTCGAGTGCGCGCATAATTGTCTCCGGTGCAGGAGCATCTTTTCAACAAATATCAGAAGGTAGATCAACTCGAATAGTCAGAATTTTAACTTTACCGACGTAATCAAACTCTACCAAGTTCGTTACCCCAAGTTTGGCCAGCTCGAGCACGGTATTTGCAAGATTTGAGCGTAAAATCTCGGCGTGAGTTTGCTCATCGAGTTTCATAAAGTCTTGCTCGGTATAAAGCCTGTAGCAATTGCCTGAAGACATGCTTGACTCAAAATAATGGCAGAAACACAGCGTAGATCACCATACCTGGCCGTGTCCTTCCAGCCCGTCCAGCACGCTGCTGAGCGCTCGCCTTCGATATTGGGGAAACAAGTAAGGATTCTACCCGGATTCTTTGGATCGGGGGTACGTCATAAGTACTTGCTCCTTATGAATAGATGTAGATCTTGGGATGATTTACCTTGGATTGTATACTTTTTGTTTAGAGAAACCTGGGTCTACGACATACACAATCCCGTCAATCGTTAGGCTGGTTTCGGCAATATTTGTGGCGATAATGACTTTGCGCCCACCCGGGGGCGCGGGATCAAATATTCGCTGTTGTTGCGCTGCTGGGAGAGCGGAATAAAGGGGCAGACAGAGCAGAGAGCCGGGTGCGCCTACAATCACACAAACGCGGGGTTATCACGTATTCATATCACGTACACGAGTCGGCTTACCCTTTCTTAAGTTGCCCAAAGTCTCCGCCTCTGTTCTAATCTTTCGACATGCATCCTCAATCTCTTCCTCTCCGGTTAAGAATACTAGAATATCTCCCTCGGGTTCGGATCGGTGAATGGTAAGCACTGATCGTATCGCGGCTTCAACATAGTCTGGTTCCGGTTCCGGAGTGAAGTAGATCTACAGCCAGCGAGCATGCTATTTCGTCAGGTAAGCTCTGGAACCACGTGAGGTTAAAGCCCTACGTCAACTGGGTGTATTATGGCCGGATATTTCATTAAAGGTACGGTGGTAGTCTCGGTTGAAAAGTACTTTTGAAACTTGAGGGCGTCAAGTGTCGCAGACATTATGATGATTTTCAGGTCGTCTCGACGCTTAGCAATTCCTTTCAGCAAACCTAAGACAAAAGAATTTCGCAATTCGAGTCTGCCACCATGTGGAATGAGATAAGCATACCCATGAGAATGTCTGTTGCCAGTGTACGCTCGTGGACTTCGTCCAGTATAATGGTACTGTATCGTTTCAAGTCCCGGTCGACCATCGCTGCAGAATCAGATATCATAATGCATGGCACCATTCGTGCATTGCAGGGGTTAATCAAGAGATAAATGTCACTAATAATGTGTTTGTGTAGACACTAACCTTCACGAAGCAACATCCCGTCAGTCATATATTTTAAGAATGTGGTTCCTTCCTGGGTCATATCTTCGAAGCGAATTGAATAGCCAACCTGTTTCCCGAGTTGAACTATGAAGACAGATAGACGTGAAAGGGTGTCCAGGATATAAAAAACGAACGCACCATCCATCTCTTCCGCTACACGTCTAGCTACTGATGTGGCAGCAATCCGCCTCGGCTGGGTGCAAGCAACCAGCTTGCCCCTCGTGTGAGGCATATCTGTGTATACCACGAATTGGGGTAGCCTAACGTCTATTGTTTCAATAAACATTCGGTGTCAAGCCGTGTTGGTCAACTCGCTGGGTGGTTTTTCCCGTCCCTGTAGCACCGATGACGACCATTATTTGATTTTGATTGAACTAGATTTAGTTAATGTAAATACTTCAGAGGTAACTCGGAAGGTTAGGCTCCGTGTAACTACACTCACAATTTTGTAAAACGCCTCCATTTGGGCAAAAGCGGGCAGGCGCCTACGGTCGGCCAATATCCTCTTGTATTTTTCTGAGTAAGGATTGTTCGTAAACGGATTCAATTTTGCTTCCTTGATTATATAGTTAGATTGTGGAATGACAAACAACGTGAACATACGAGGATTGTCCTTGCACCGGCTCCATTGACCTGTCTCACAATCAAGTTCCGGAAAGGATCTCTAGAGGCGGCCCCATCGTGCGCCCGGCGTTCGGTCATCGTGGGTGGGTTGTGGACGGGCGATCGAGATTGCCACTGGGCCTGATCGCCACCACGTGCTAGTGAGACTCACGTGACGCTAGAAAGACAGCTGGCTGAATGACACAAATGCCCGACGGTAGCCCCCAGGAGATACCAATGCTCAAGTTTTCAATAACAGTTTACGTTAACCTCCTCCACCTGAGTAAAAACCCATCTAATATAGCACCATCAGGGTGTTCCATGTGATCTTCCACAAGAGGAGATGCCGTGCGCACGAGTTTTCTCTCGTTGGAGGCGTTCAATCCCCTTTCAATGAGGTATCGATGCTACTAACGATATTTTGTTTTACCAAAGAATGGGTCTGTATGCGATTGATGTTGATAAATTATGTAAGGGGTGGTGTAGGATCTAAGCTGGCGAAAGCCAAAAGCACGATGAAGAAGCCAGCCGAGTGAGATGTCCAATCTACTTGTGTTTCTCCAGCTGTTTCTTCCTGTATGCGTCTATCATTTCCTTCTGGACGTTAGGCATGACGGGTTGATGAGTCTAATAGGCGTCATCAGCTGACTGAATGATTCTAAAGTGCTTGGAGAGAACTCACTTTATACTCCATTGAGAACTCGCCCTTGCCTTGAGTCATACCGCGCAAGTTGCTAGCGTATCCAAACATATCGTTCAAACTGACTTCACAGGTGGCGGTAAACTCGTCATCCCGGACCTCGGTATCGACAATCGTGCCCCGGCGTTGGTTAATACCCCCAATAACGGTGCCTGGAGAATAAAAACAGTTACAGGAGCGAAAAGCAGACTTGGGTTGACACTTACCTTGGAACTCGATGGGTGCAACAACCTCAACTGTCATGATAGGCTCCATGATAACTGGCTGAGCCTTGTGGTAGGCCTCCTTGAATGCTCCAATGGCTGCCAAGCGGAACGCGAGTTCAGAGGAATCAACTTGATGATACGATCCGTCCTCCAAAATAAACTTGCAGCCAGTTACAGGGTATCCCGAAAGCAAGCCCTTCTGAAGTGCCTCTTCGAAACCCTGCACGCCAGGAAATTAGACAAATTTTGCGAAAACTGCAAATGTTGCCCACCTTCTCGATAGCGGGCATATACCCTAGCGGAATGTTCCCGCCCGTAACCAAGTTCTCGAACCCGATATCCTTGCCCGTCTCCGGATCCGTCGCCATCGGCTCAATATACCCAATAACACGACCAAACTGACCAGCACCACCAGTCTGCTTCTTGTGCGTGTACGAAAACTCGGAGCGTTGTTGAATGGTTTCACGGAAAGCGACTTGGGGTTTACCAGTGGTGCACGCAACGTTATACTCGCGCTTCATACGTTCGACGTAGATGTCCAGGTGGAGTTCTCCCATGCCGGAAATGATAGTTTCTTGACTTTCGTGGTCGATGTGAACTCGGAATGTGGGATCTTCCTTTTGGAATCGGTTTAGAGCGCGGGAGAAGTTGGGTGTTTCGGTTCCGGTAGGCTTGATCGAGAGCGAAATGACAGGTTCAGGCACGAACATAGAAGTCTCAACAACAAACGTCATTAATTAGAAGTCCGGGATAGTGGATAGTATGTACCATTGAGTACGAGGTTGTACCATCCGTGAATGTATCACCAGATGAACACTCCACGCCAAAAATAGCACAGATTTCGCCAGGTCCAATCTCATCAATGTCCTATCATTTCAAAAAGGGGTCAAAGCGGAATCTAAAAGAGACCAAACCACATACCTCCATATCGTCGCTATGCATCCGCACCAACCGAGGAACCTTGACCTTCTTTCCAGTCCGCGCATTATAAATTACAGACCCACGCCTCATACTACCTTGATACACCCGCATATACGTCAATTGGCCGTACTTGCCCTCTTCGAGCTTGAACGCCAGTCCAACGAGCGGTGCAGCAGCAGCCGGGACCAGATCCACCGTTACATCCTGTTGCTTTTCCATCAGCGCTTCGGGAGCGGCTTCACCAGCCTGGACAGCCGCAGCTAGCTCGTTCCGGGCTTGCTTTGACGCTTCGACGTCTACTGCACGAACAGGTGCTTCAGCTGGATTAGGTAGATACGCGCAAACTCCGTCGAGCATTGGTTGTACGCCAGTGTTTTTAATAGCTGAGCCAAGGAAGACGGGTGTAAATTTGAGTGCGATGGTCGAACGACGGATGGCAGCAACGAGTTGGGCAGGTGTGATCGGTTCTTCAGCGAGAAAAAAGTCGGCAATTTCATCGTCAACGTCTGCGAGTGTTTCTATGAGCTCGGCGCGTTTCTTTTCGGCTAGAGGCAGGACGCTCGCGGGGATTTCGTCAGACTCCGAGATTTCGATACTTGATACGCACATCAATAATAGTCGATTGAAACACAAAAGACCCAACTCACCCTTTGGCGCCTTTGTTGTAGATTGACTTCCATCGAATGAGGTCGACGACACCACTGAAGTCACTCTCAGTGCCGATTGGAACCTGAACCATTGCAGCGGGCATACGAAGCTTATTCCGAATCTGTTGGACTACCCGAGTGGGGTTGGCGCCGGCTCTGAATACATTAAAAGGGGTCCCAACCGGACGCAAATGTCAAAGCTCACCGATCCATCTTGTTGATAAACGAGACCCGGGGAACATTATACCGTCGCATTTGCCGATCGACCGTGATGGTTTGGCTCTAAGCAGGTTGTAGTATCATACCAAGGCCACATAATTGTCGTTGAACCTACCTGAACTCCAGAAACCGCACACAGAACCAACACAGCACCATCCAAAACACGGAGTGCGCGCTCAACCTCGATAGTGAAATCGACGTGACCTGATATAAACATCAATCAAATAGCGATAAACATTTTGATAACACTCACCAGGGGTATCAATGATATTGATAGCAAAGTTCTTAGCCTCGCCAGTAACCGGGTCCGTTGCTCTCCAATCGCAGAACGTGGCCGCACTTTGAATCGTGATGCCTTTCTCCCGTTCCAGCTCCATAGAGTCCATCTTGGCACCAACATTGTCTTTGCCTCGAACCTATAATGAAATAATTTTGTAATCTGAATTTCATTTCAGGAGGGCGAACCGTAGCGAACCTCATGGATATCCTTTATCCTTCCGGTATAAAACAAGATACGTTCCGTCAATGTGGTCTTTCCCGAATCGATATGCGCCGATACACCAATGTTCCGTTGATTAACCAATCTCCTCCGATCGTCGGCCGTAACTTGATGAGTAGAAGGTGCTGGTACTGTTTGCGATTTTTTGGCTGGCTTAACCGCCGCGGCCGTAGCAGCTGTTCGCAATCCATATGGTGATCTAAATGGTGATATACACGGATTATACGCATGCGCTCGCCGCACAAGCGCCGCAAACAACGTCTGATCCTCTAAGCTCGCGGGAGATCTGGAAAGTTGGACAAACTTACCATTCTAAAGGAACCAAGCCTTGGCGGTCAACAACTGTACATCCAAATTTCGTTGATTTGAGATATTGTCTATTGATTTAATTGTGGAAAGTTTCTGGCCTGCGCCAGTTCGCAAAGCCGGAGCGATTGAGATGTGCAAGAGCAGATGAGCAGCCGGGAAATTTCGTGATCGACAAGAACCATGTGACGTCGGCGCTTGCTCGATTTTGAAATCATTGGCAGCGTTTGCCCCAAACTTGTCGCCTTCCACCACACCAGTGTGTAACTAAACTTCATGAAAAAAGAATGTCTCGTAATACTGTGCTTACCCATGCGAACGTATGTTCTCATTTTTCACAGAGTCTTGTTACATCTCACTTGCTGAACAGCCATAGCGGGCTGAATGCTCCTCGGAGAACACCACTCATGTTAACCCTCACATCGCGAAGCAAAATCCAAAAGTGACGACTTTCAGCCAACCTATCAAAATATAGCGGCGATAAAATCCCGTCTTGCAGCTCCCTCGATACACATGGAGCGCTTGCTAACGACTGGCCGGATCATCCGGGCTGTACCTCGACCCTACTTCTTGAGCTCGATTCCACGAGAAGTGCTAGGGCCACGGGCGTCATTCGTGCATTTCGAGCCTCCTTCGTGCTGCGATAAGGGATTTTAGAAGCTTGATTCCCATTCAACGCATGCGCTTGGCTTCCACCTCAACCTAAAATAATACCCGGACGCGCACGAAACTCCGTATCCCCGTGAAAACGATTTCTGATTGACTCAGTACGAAGCTACGCGCACGCGGCTATTCGATGTTGCACGCCACTATAGCATGGTCCGAACTGCGAGGAAGCATACATAGTTATTCTTAGGTCTTGGTATGTAACGAATATGGTATGCTAGCCGTAGATCATGCCATGTCATAGGGTCTCGCCTAGGAAGTATAAAAGTCTTGGCTTGTCAGAGGTCTACGCACGCACCTCACTTCGACTCTGCTTAGGAACTGAGTTGACATGAAGACCTTAGCTCTAACTAGTGCTTTGGTATTTGCTGCTAGCACGGCGGTAGCGACTCTTCCTCCGCAAGCTGCTCGCCTACGTAACATCCCTGGCTCCGCAGGAAACGGTTTGCACGCGGCAGCACTCAAATCCCGTTCAGAGAGTATTGTCCCGCGCGCTGCCAACGGCACACTCAAGGCATCGGATTTTCTAGTTAATTCTTCGGCTCTGCCTCTGGTGACTTTCCCGCTGCAAAACAGTTATGCTGGTCGACTTCCAATCTCTTCAAAGAAGAATGAGACAAGGGTGGGTTTGGTATGTTATGAGTATATTTGTACGATGAACCCGCTTTCTCTATTAGCAACTATCGTTTTGGTACTGGCCCAGTAGCAGCCCGAGCGGTTCAAAGAAGCTGTCCATCTGGCTGAACGGCGGTACGTCTGACCCGGATTAGAAACTCAGTTATTTATGTTTGTCTTTAGGTCCCGGATGCAGCTCGTTCCTCGGGTTCCTGACGGTAAGTCATCGCGTTAGCGGTCGTTGCTTGAGACTAATCTTCCTTGGTAGGAAAACGGGCCAATTTCCTTCCAGCCTGGGGCAAGTGCGCCGTCATTCAACAAGTATGCGTGGACGAATGCTTCGGATATGGTACGCTTCACATTAGTTGACTGTTAGAAAATATCTTGACAACTTTGGAAACCAATTCTTAGCTCTGGATCGAACAGGTCAGATACATCTATCCGAAGCCCTTTTAGTACTAAACTGATGTTTCGGGTTTCAGCCTGTCGGAACTGGCTTTACGCTCGGAACTCCAAACCTCCGGAACGAGTCTATGATGGCAGACCAAGTATATGGTTTCTTGTGAGTCTACCCGAATCGAGCTACCCCCTCATCGTCGTGAATTAACCAATTGGCTTTATAGACAACAATTCTGTAGGTCCAGACCGTGAACATAAAGTTTTATACATAACCTAATCCAAGAACTTTAGATACCGTGTTCCCGAAACTCGTCAAGAAGGAGCTTTATATTACTGGTAGGCCAACCATATTCACACCCAATAGTTATGCATATCTGATGTTTGGATACTAGGCGAGAGCTACGCCGGGTTCTACATTCCATACATCGCGTCCCGGATCTTGCGTGCAAGCGCAAGCGAGAAAAAGAAGCTTCCTCTTAACCTGCAGAGCTTCCTTATCATTGACGGTGTATACTCAAGCTTGTAAGATATTATCCCCAGCCATGCAGTTAGCTTATTCACTGGTTTGCCCTGTTGTAGCATCACGTCTGCGGGTGTCCCAGCCGCCGGTTTTGCCAAAAAGAACCAGCAAATCCTTGGTCTCAACGACACAGTTGTTACCCACCTCCAGAATTTGACTGTATCGTGTGGATACCAGGAGATTATTGACGCTGCCACTTACCCGCCGAAGAGAAAGATCCCTCTGCCGAACGGAAACAAGGATATCACTACCAGGGCGTGTGATACAGCGGACGTATTTTATAACGCAGCTCAGGAGGCAAACCCTTGTTTCAACATCTGTTCGTTTCTCCGTCATAGTGTTATGCAAGTATAGCTTACTTGATGCCTTGCAGACCGCGTCACGGACAAGTGCCCCACACCAAACGTCAACGTAGGCCCTAAAAATTTCTATTTTGTTCAATAGCTCACGTTCCCATTTCTCATTTGTAGGACGAACCATACTACTCGGTAAGTGCCCAAAATACTACCATCACTCTTTGGACAAAAGCTAACCAAACACACTCTAGCGCCCTGATCTTCAAAAAGCGCTTCATTTCGACAACTTTGGAAACTGGTCCGAATGCTCTGATATTCCCGTATTCCTTAACTGGGAGGTACGCCATGCATTTTAAGCATTTATCCAGTAATTGATTACATTTATTCAAATGAAGGATAATTCGGCCTACTCCGAGACACTCTTCCCCGACTTACTTCAAAGGCTCCCTAAGGGCTTCTCTCTATGGCACGGATTGATCGACTCGATCTTGTTCAGTGAGGGCACGAGGATTACGATCCAGAACCTGACATGGGGAGGCCATCAGGTGGGTATATGCGTATCCAATAACCTCTAATTGGCCTAACGCGCGATTGGCGGGAAACAGGGGTTCCAAAAACCTATTACAACGCCACTCGTTGTAGATGGTCAGCAGCACGGCGTCTATCATAGCGAGCGGTACGCTACTCATACACATTCAAAATTCTTACTAACTGCTTTAATTGTAGTAAATTGACTTACATCGAGTTTGATAACGCGGGGTAAGCGCTTTATCTTATCGATGCCCAAACAATTTGCTTAAGTTTCTGTAGACATATGATACCGCAAGATCAGCCTGCAGCTGCCCTACACGCCTTCAACTGGGTGCTGAACGGTGGGAAACTCTAGATGAATTCTGTGCAATACAGGAACAAACCCAGGTTCATGACGGAAACCCGAACACCTAGATAGTTCATACCACTTAATGAGAATAAATCGTCATGAGAAGGAGTAATATCGTAGCAAAACACTACAGACATGAGCGAACCAAACATTATGTAAATGCCGTAGTACCCCTACCTAGACATGTGGTCATAAGGTACGTCTGGAGTAGGACTATGAGCTCTCGAGCGGCCTTGAGTAGCAAGTAGTAACACTATCTAGGCTCATTTTTTTTCGCCAGAAACTTAGCGTGAAGAATAGTTTCATTTCGTTTGGCCATGGAAGGCAATCGCGAGATCAATGAGCTTACGAGTAGACGTTGCGTTGAGGTGGAGGTTGGGGTTGGTAGGTCGGGAGTACCTCGAAACCACGCGGTGGTTACACATGTTGTATAACTCGGCGCTTTTCCTAGTGTTTTACAGGATGAGGCTCATCGAAGGCCTTCCAAAGCTTGAGATATTCTCAACGCTAGAGCTTTTGTAGCGTACAAAACAACGGATTACTAAAAAAGGCAGGCAAAGGAAAGATGAAGATGTAGAGCATAGGCGCGTTGCTCAAGCCTTATATATGCGCACTACTTGAGCTCTATATGACCTTGAGATACTTCAGAGACGTACCGTTTGCTCATTCCTTAGTGATACGACCATAATCCAACGGTAAGCGTTCGGCTTGTGTTTACAGGCCTCTATGGAAAGGGAAACCCCTTAATTTTAGATCCGGTTTTTGCAGTTTCAGGTCAAATTGACTTGAAGTTGGTCTTTTCAGGTGGCACCTGAATTTCAGTTTTTTCGTATCTCCACAGAGAGCCCAGCTGACTAATCGCATCTTGGGCTTGGCTGAACAGCCCGGGAATTTCGACTGGCATTCACGCTAGTAGTTGCCCACTTCGGGCGGGGGACCTTACACCGGGCCCTGAGCACAGGTTACACACATCAGCTTCAGTACTCCATGTAAAAACTTGTGCAAATACACTTTACTACTCTACCCCGAGGCTAACAAAAAGCGAGTACAGACGTGTAGGTTTACTATTGCGTGTGAAGATCACACGAGATCTCACATGTACTTGGCATAGCCTGCGGCTGTGCCAATCTTATATTATGTGTGTACAAAATTGCTCTTGCATATGAAAGCCTCTACAAGCGCCACCGTGGATCCCTCGAGTAGTCACGCTCCTTGGCGCATGAATTCTGTTCACCCCGACTGGTGCAGCGCTTTCTGCCTGCAGCGGTACAACTTTGCACACCGTTGAGCGTGGTCTGGAGTTCAGGGGGACGTACGTTATTATTCCTGGGTTTCATGGATAACCAATATGGTATTTCAGCCGTGGATCGTGCTGTGTTGTAGGTATAAAACTCTTGGCTTGTAGGCGGTTTAGGGATCTGTCTCACTTCCATTTCGCTCGGGGACTTGGTTATTATGAAAACCTTGACTCTAGCTAGTGCTCTTTTATTTGCTGTTAGCACTGCGGTAGCGACTCCACCTCCGCAGACCGCTTCCCTACATAACCTCCCTGACTCTGCTGGAAACGGCTTGTATGACGCAGCGCCCATATCTCGTTCGGAGAATACTATACCACGCACCGCCAATGGCACACTCAAAGCATCAGACTTCTTAGTCAACTCTTCGGCTCTGCCTCTGATTACTTTCCCGCTACAAAACAGTTATGCTGGCCGACTCCCAATCTCTTCGGAGAAGAACGAGACAAGAGTGAGCTCGGCAAAATATAAGAAACTTATGTGACTAACACTCGATCTCTATTAGCAACTCTCCTTTTGGTACTGGCCCAGTAGCAGCTCGAGTGGATCGAAGAAGCTGTCCATCTGGCTGAACGGCGGTACGTCTGACCTAGATTGGACACGCAAGTATTTATGTTTGTACTTAGGTCCCGGGCAGAGCTCGTTACTTGGGTTTCTGGGGGTAAGTTATCGCGTTAGCTATTTGTTCTTGAGACTAATCTCTCGTCGCAGGAAAATGGCCCAATCTCATTCCAGCCAGGGGCGGGTGCCCCATCGTTTAATCAGTATGCGTGGACAAATGCCTCGGATATGGTACGCACTATTGCACCTGAATACTAGAAATCAGCCTAATGACCTTAAAACCCAACTCTTAGCTTTGGATCGAACAGGTCAGATAAACTTATCCAAAACATCTTTACTACCAAACTCATATTTCCGGCTCCAGCCTGTCGGGGCTGGTTTCACTATCGGGACTCCAAGCATCAAGAATGAGTCGATGATGGCGGACCAATTCTACGGATTCTTGTGAGTTCACCCGAATCGAGCTGCCCCATCATTGTGAATTAACCAATTGAGTTCACAGGCAACAGTTCTGTAGGTCTAACTCAAAACACAAGATCTCCGTAAATCCTCTGATTCGAGAAATTTAGATACTGTGTTCCCAGAACTCGTTAAGAAAGAACTTTATCTCACTGGTAGGTTATGTATGCTTACGTCTCATAGTGACACACACCTGATATTAGAACGCTAGGCGAGAGCTACGCTGGATTCTTCGTTCCATACATTGCGTCCCGTATCTTGCATGCAAACGCAAGCGAGAAAATGAAGCTCCCACTCAATCTTCAGAGCTTCCTTGTCGTCGACGGCGTATATTCGAGCTTGTAAGATGTTTTCCCCGAATAGACGGTCAGCTTGTCCACTGATGCGCATTGTTATAGCATCACGCGCACCAACATCCCAGCTGCCAGCTTTGCCAAGAAGAATCAGCAAATCCTTGGTCTAAACGACACACTTGTCAGCACTCTTCAAAACCTTACCATATCATGTGGATACCAGAAGGTCATCGATGCCGCGACTTACCCACCTAAGGGGAAAATCCCCTTGCCCAATGTAGACGAGAACAGCACTACAAGGGATTGTAGTACCGCGTCCAAGTTTTATAGCGCAGTACAGGACGTGAACCCTTGTTTCAAGGCCTGTGAGTTTTTCCATCACACTGGTTCCAGGAGTGGAATATAACGCTGGGTAGACCGTGTTACGGACAAGTGCCCCACGCCGGATTCGAACGTCAATGTAGGTCATTGCCCTGTAGTAGATGATTTGGTGGTTGATGTTTCTGTTTCCGCTTGTTAGAACGAGCCATACTTCTCAGTACGTGCTGGATATAGTGTCACTATCCTTAGAATGCAAGCCAACGAAACCTGCTCCAGCGTCCTGACCTCCAAAAAGCGCTTCACTTTGACAACTTTGGGAACTGGACTGAATTTCGCGGTCCCGTATTCGTTGACGGTTATGTGTGTCCTTATTATCAAGCCACCGCCAAGTAACTAATACTTATATTCTGTTCGAAGGACAACTCCGCTTACTCCGAGACACTCTTCCCCGACTTGCTTCAAAGGCTCCCCAAAGGGTTTTCCCTCTGGCACGGGTTGGTCGACTCGATCGTGTTCAGTGAAGGCACGAGGATCACGATCCAGAATCTGACATGGGGAGGTCAACAAGTGAGTATATGCGTACACAACAGCCTTGATTCGATCTAATGCATAGTTGGCGGGAAACAGGGGTTCCAGAAGCCTATTACAACGCCTCTTATTGTAGATGGCGAGCAGTACGGTGTCTATCATACCGAGCGGTAAGCTACTCGTGCGCATCACTGAAGCCTGTCTAATCACTTTGGTTGTAGCAAATTGACTTATATTGAGTTCGATAACGCAGGGCAAGTGTTTTGTCTCATCTATGCCCAAAAAATTTGCTAAAAAAATAACCTATAGACACTCGGTACCGCAAGACCGGCCCGCAGCTTCTCTACACACTTTCAATTGGATGTTGAACGGAGGGAAACTGTAGACGCATACACCAGCATAAGTTCTGGTGGAAACACGAAATACCCAGAGCTCATGTAACTTAATTACGTTCCATATTTTTAGCTATTTACGGACAATAGGTCGTGTTTACTTGTTGTTCTTTGTTGGAAATTTTCTCCCACTTGCTCCCTAAACTGCTAGACGGACATATCGTATTCGTATAAGTGGCGATGCATCGACTAGCCACGAGCCACCACTACTTCGTATTCAAAACTACCAAGAACTTCGATATAATTCACAGCCAGCCATCTCAGTCGGCATCGAAGCTCTCAGCTACAACAGTAGAGCAAACTTAGCTGAATGGTTCAAAACTTAACAGATATAAATAGCTCTACAGCACCAACCGATTTAGAGGACAATCGATACATTATTAGCTGTACTTAACGGCTAGGGGTACCGAATGTAACGATTCAGGCCTTCAAGTGGATGTCGATTTGGGGGAAGCCCCACACTACCCGATATCGTTCTGTGTAAGGAGTTTACCAGTGTCGGGGTAAGTAGAAGTGCATCATGTTCCGAAATTAAATTGATGAGGGTGACGTCACGTGACCGTGGTGTCGCTTTGTCTCCGCCTTCTCCCAGTTGCCAATTCACTCAACAGCCCAGAAAACCCGCAACTCGTTACTGGGGGAGGCGACGGGAATTATAAATTGTTATTTCTTATTCTTATATATTCCTAGCTCGACAGTCTGTGTGGCTCTGGTCTCCCGCTAAAGATAATCCATCTACTCTGCGTCACATCAATAGACTCTAATTCAGCTCCACAAAATCCTTTTCAAGAACATTTTCGCCTGCGGCACATGGTGCCTCGCTCTTGGCCTCGACTTCTATGTGGAGCCAAGAATGATTCTGGATTACGTCACAGCAAAAAAGTCTAAATTCACTTCCCGAAGTGGGCGTGTTATGCTTGGTTTAGGGAGGTGGGGCGCTATAAGTTGTGTAGCCCTTTATTTCCCTAGGAACACGCCGAGTGTGTGACGTTAAACATGCGCTCATCTGCAGCGCCCAGCAAAAGGTGCCTGGCTTCAGCTCCACGTGTAGGTGTCTTGCGGATGGGATTAGACGTGAGTTCCACAACTATAAGTGTGCTACATCTAAAGCTCTTGATATCCCCACATCCGATCTATCGCTCCTCCTCGCTCTCTTGTTCGCTAGCCTCCCATCGGGCTTTCGTTTTCGTTTCCGTGTTGTCCTATTTGTTGTTAACGATACCCATCATGACCCTACCACGATTCACGTTCTCGACCCTAGCCTTGATTATTCTTCAAATTATTCCTGTTTTCAAAGCACTACCTCTCAACGGTCGAGATGATCCACCACCTCAACTCCTCGCTGCTACACAACTATCAGCCGTCGAAGCTCGAATGTTGGAGCTCGCCAAAGGAAGGTGAGTCACGCACCACTTCCTCGTGTCGACCTCACTGATTGTATTGTGAGCTTAGCTGGGAGCTTGGCACGGCAGCCCAGAGTATCTTGGAAGTTGAATATCCGTCTCTATGTGTATTCAGTAGTTCTGCTATACCCCCGCCCACGAGGCTGCCTAAAGGCGAAAACGCGACCAAGATCTTGGCCATCACAGATCGCGTTGTTCAAGCACGACCTCCAGGGGTACTAAGCTTTATGCCGGACCAATCCGCCGGCGATCCACCCAGTAGGCGTTATCTCGACTTGGGTCAATCAAATACTTACTCAACAGTTTTTGCTCGTGGACGTTAGGTCTTGGCGTTTCGATGCTCTTGGCCAATTTTACAGACAGATCGCCTTCCGTAACGAAATCAAACGCGTACGATATCGCGATATCTGATCAGCTCAATTATATCCTCACGCGAGCGCCTCGTGCCCCAAACAACGCTATCTCTCATCGGGTAGACCAAGTTCAGCTCTGGTCTGATTCGGTTTACATGGTCCCTCCGTTCCTCGCTTACTTTGCGGCGCTTCATAATGACGTTGGTGTAATGCGCGCGGCGTATGATCAAGTACGGATATTCATATTTGTGGTCCGAGGAATATGCTGAAATCTGTTGATTAGATTCGGTTATACCGTGATGTGCTCTTCGATGGTAGCGTTGGGCTCTGGCGACATATCGTACTCGGAAACGGGGAAGATCTCGGTCATTGGTCTACTGGGAACGCCTGGGCTGCAGCTGGCATCATGCGCGTTCTAGCCACTATTTCAAGCTCGTCTCTAAGTCGCCAGTTCGTCGCTGAACAAGGAAACTTAGAAGGCTGGGCGCTCGAAATCATCCAAAATATATGGAGATACCAGGTATGTTGTTTTGTTTTCTCAGTATTTATTAGCTAACCGACTAAAACGACAAGTAGCAACCGAACGGAACACTCCTCAACTATGCTACGGATGGCACTTCATTCGCTGATTCCGCCAGTACAGCCCTCCTCGCCGCAGCCACATACCGCCTAGCCATCCGTCTCCCAAAAACCAACCTTACCTTTGCAATCGGCGCAGCTTCAAAGGCTCGCACTCTCGTCTCTCGGTCTATCGATTCTAACGGATGGCTGACAAACGTGGTTGATCCTTGGAACTACCCGCTAAGAGGAAATCAGAGTGCCGAAGGACAGGCGTTCGTCCTTAGTCTTGAGGCAGCGTACCGGGACTACCTGAGCGAACTTAAAATATCTGAAATTCGGGTGGGAGGCGTATTGAGTTCCAAGTGATTGTGATACGGCCTTTCTTGAGGTTTATAGCTATTTATTCCCCCTAGTGAGTGCTTATTTATCTCGAGCGACTTCCTTAGAGACTGAGCCTTGACGTACGAAGAAATAAGTGCATATACCCCTTTCTGAAGCTTTGGCGACTCGAAATTAATTATGATAGTCATTTAATGATATGACGATATCGATGTATAGTATGTTATAAATTAACCCTTGTATAGTATCTTATTAGCCTTGTGAGCACCGTGAATCAACTATAGAGTCTGCTCCGACGATAGCTTCCCTTATGTTCATGTCTATCTTGATTCAGACTCGTTGGGAGTTTCGGGTTGTGTGTGTTTGTAGAGAGCTAGCCCCTATTGGTGATGAGCTAGTTCCACATTGTTCAGACAGCTCTGGAATATGTAGCTCTGTGGGACCAGTAAGCCTTAGACATGTCGAGGCTGGCAATTACCGTTGGATCCTGGATCGTAGCCACGCTATGTGATGACTAATCAAATAGCCACACTTTACAATTTCGTCTCAAACGGGTCAAGTAACAAGCAGGCGTTCACGGTCGCGCAAAGTACTTTCTTTCCGTCTGAATTTGATCAATCAATCGAAAGCTAGATGTATCGAAATCGCTTATGAAACGTTTGAGGCTCAACTCTAGAAACTACTGTTCTGGATTCTATTTTAAACTTTAAGTGAGCGGAGAGTGCGCGTTGTCAATTAAGAGTAGTGGCTCAATCAGAATATATGGATATCAAAAATACCGGGTCTACCAATGTAAAGATACAGATAACTCTAGATTCATGATTTTCATACGTAGTTGGCGAAGAAGGGTATGAGCGATTGGGCAAGGGTGTAGCTGAAGACTAGTTTCGGTCCAACGACAATAATCTATAGGGGATCAACGTAAGTAGGGAATGGCGGTTGATGATCAGATTACCGACTTTAGGTGTGAGCCCTTTGAAGAAAGCTGCCGGTCCCTCGTTCTTGAGGAGATCTCGAATAACGATTAGTCCACCATCCTACAATCGGAGCAACGTCAGGATTAATCGATTTTTTGAAGTAGAATTTGTGTTACCTTAGACTCGAAGTTAGCATTCTGGATGCGAGTCTTGACGACGTCCAACGGAGCAGCGACGGTAATACTGGCTACGGCGCCTGCGACAGATGCGACGAAATTTTGCGTCCAAGTGGCCTTGGAGTAATCCTCGATGTGTAAGACTTTTGATTTTGTGAATGACGAAGCTCCAAATAGCTATGATACAAAGAACGTCAGTAACTCCCTGAAACAAGAATGAGAATCAGGTTCATACCGCGAAGCTGCCGGGCGCATTTCGAGCCATGGTCCATCCCCATCCACGATATAGCGCGAATCCTTCATCGGCAACAATCTTTAGGACACCTCGACCTCGGAACGCTTCAGGGTTTACTTGTCGTTTGATTTTAAGAACGTCTAAAGGTAATAGGACAACCTCGCCGATACCGGTCAGACTAGGTAATGTATTATAAGCACGGAGATACTCTTCGCACTGAGAACATAATCTTACCTTCCGGCGCACGCATGCATCAACATCTTTCCATTCTTCTCTCCGAATGCCGAAGTAAAGTTCTCCTTGTAGCGCGAAGATATAAGGTCGTTGAAGTACGGTTGGCCACCAAACTTGTATATCCGTTGGGACACCTGAAGGCGATAGATTAGCTCAACACACTTAGACAAATCGCCTGGATATACCTTGTACCCAGCCGCATATCCTAACCCAGGGAACAAGCTAAGCATCTTTCGTGCTAGTGGAGCATTGGAATATTCGCGGAAGATGATGGGCGAGAGTGTCGAAAAGTTGACCTGGGCAAGGGATGATTATGCGTTTAGCGAAGTATATCAGCTAAGTTAGATACCTTGGCCTTGTTACTCATCAACCTCTTCGCAATAGTATCCACCGGGTGAAAGACCAGTAATTCCGCAACTCCTACAGCAGCAGATCAAACACCGGTCGTGTGCTACTTGAATTGGACTTGCCTGATGCTCCAGACCCAAGCACACGCGCCGTTCCGGACTCTTTGTGCTTGCCAGAAGATGGGACAGGCGACATAGTGGCGGCAAGGGAGGATGTGGATGAGTCGAAGAGGTCAGGAAGAAAAGTCAAAGGTAAATCTAATCTCCGATTTTGCCGATAAGGGCGATCTTTTTGACCAAGCATTGATCTCAGGTCACGTGCTCTTAATTGGCTTGGCCGGCTCGTCCATCATTATCTTTCATACCGGGGAATGGCCATGAATAGTGCGACCCAAACACTTATAGGAGATATGTGACATCTCGATAAAGAAAGAATGTGAGATCAACTGGAAGGATGGATTGGAGTACACCAGCGGGTCATATGTAACCGCAGTGCTGAGAGCGCTGAGTGGGGATGAATGTGGTGAAGTGAGAGCGTTATACAGGCTACTCACGTATCGGTCGCTAGTAGCTATGCGACCTCTAATGAGCTCGTGGGTGCTTGTGAGAGTGAACGAACATACATAAGGAGAACAAGGTGATGATAGAGTCATAGACGCCATGATGACTAATGTCGCTGATTGGCTCTTCCAAATCAAATTACGTCATATATTAGCCAGCACCCCACGCTCCGCCACCACCACGACCCGCTTGAGGCGCCAACGCAACGCTCGCTCTCAGAATATTTTAAAACCGCGAAGCTAACAAATAATTTACACTGCTCACTCTGAAAGATGCACTCTGCCACTAAACTTCCGAGTGATAGCATACCCTCCTCACCATCACTCTCACTGGCGAACTTTGACTACGACTCGGATGCATCCGCCGAGCAAAAAAGCCATCACACGTGAGTAGTGCTCGTATTCTACAACGTCTGCCTTGGAATAATACAAGTACTTCTAGTTGTCCTCCTCTCCCCTCTCCCCTTCCCACTCGCGAGACAAATGTGGCGAGCCCTTTTATCGTCCCCGATACACGCGAGGACCCAGCCACCAAGTCGGATATCACTGAGCTGCAAACCCTAATTCGACAACAGGTTGCTATACTAAGGAATCAGATATCTACAACGCCCGTGGTACAAGCACTGCCTCCCGAAGTTTCCGTTCCAGAAACAGCATTCGCGGACACACTCCGGGCCGAGCTTGCGCTCCAGATGGCAAAAGTCTCAGTACTAGAAGAAGAAGTTCGGAGATTACGAGGAGAGAAACAAGCATTGCGCACGGAGCTGGAACGGGTTGAGAATTCCCAGCCGGTACACGCTCAGCTGAATGCTGCGAACTCTGAAATGCAGCATTTGTATGTCGAGAGGCAGGGGTTGTGGGACGAGAGGGCTGATCTCTGGAGGTATGATTACACGAGCTGGTATAGCTGTTGGTGTTAATGAGTCTTGAAAATATAGGGAAAGGCAGTCCTTATGGGACGAGAGAGGCGAGTTATGGAAGGAACGCGGGGAACTTTGGAAGGAGCGTGAAGAGCTTTGGGTCGTACGCGACAAACTTATGGAGCAGGTTCAATCATCGGTTGAAGGGAGAGACAAACCGGAGGCGTGATGAGCTGATTTACCTCGCATTGCATCTTGCTTCTTCGGTATTTATGACTGAGTAGCGGATGTACGCTTTGTTTACCGGTTCGATATCTCCGTTATATTTTAAGAAATCTTAGATGTTGTTGCAAACGCCAGAATGAGTTTATTATAATTTGTTGCTGAATTTGGCTAAGGAGATATGCTCTGTCAGTTTCAGCCGCGTCAACCAACTGTATTTCTTGGTGTAGTATTTTCTGAACAAACACAGGTGTATTTCTGGAATCGCGCATCTTGAACAATTGCCAACTTCATTAAATGGTCGGGAGCGAGGAAGGTGGGTTTGTCTATTTTTTATTTTATTTTTATTTTTATTTTTATTTTTATTTTTAATTTTAAATCATGTTTATACGTCTGTGAAGCCCGTGGCTTATGTAGACCATACAAAGGTGTAGAGGGAAGGGGAAAGAAGCCTCGGACTCCACTGCGCCTCGCGCCAACTATCCCATACGGCCCACTGACTCCTCGCTGCCCGCCAGACGAGCCTACGCCCCCCTGACGTCCGAGCCCTCGACCCGTTTTAAGCTCGCAAGCCAGCCCCTTCCATACAACGTGCATCCTAATCTCGGTTCTCTGCACACAATATACGGACTGTTCGGCGCCATGTAAGCGGTGTTGTGTATGATCTATAAAAAGCGCGTTATCCGTTGCCAATGTTCAATAGTTTCAGCACTTCACCTGGTTCTCGGGTATTACGCCCGTGCGAGCAGCGGAAAACGCCCAGTCTCGCGGATGTAGGCCATAAGAGGCCGCACTGCTTCTTCCGAGGAGAGGAGTGTGGGTGTCACAACCCTGTACTATCTAAGGTGTGAACTCGCTCTTATGTCCGTCGAGGGGCTCGGTACGCTTCGCGCTTGTGCTGAAGGTGTCTTATTGCGACCCGCTTGTGGGTGCGCCTCGTGGCTACGATGTGGACCGCGGTCCCTTGGCCTGAATAGGCACTGGTAGTGTCTTGGGTCTTGGTCAGGTGGCTGGTGCAAGCCACGAGTCGAAGTGGTCTTAAGTCCGATCCGAAGGGAGTGAGGATCGACGGCCCGAAGTGCTTGAGTTCTTATGCTAATCTAACGCTGCCTTACTTGTAACACTAGCCGCGCTAAAGCCTGCTAGTATAGTCACACTGTAGAGGGGAGAGTTGACGAGGTAGAACAAGCTGAGGGTACTCGGCTTGTTCTCCACTGTATAAATACTACGAGGTACATGGTCTGTGCGTACGTGAGTCATACATCGTAGAGCGAGGCAGTACATCGTAGAAGTGGGCAGAAACAGTGGACCCGAGACATAGCCACGAGAGGTGGTAGAGAGGGTAAGCGCTGCACGGGCTGTGCTGCTTGTGTAAGGGGGTGCTTACAAAGGGGCTTAGGAGTGTCAAGCCACGAGACAACGTAGGGAGACGCGTCAGCGCTAGAGTGCAAGGCGAGAAGGTAGGCGCGCAGCGCAAAAGGTCGTGAAGCGTGAGAGCGGGTCACGACAGTGGGCAGCGACCCCGCAGCCGCTGGAAAGGCGATGTCCCTCCGCTGTCTGGCTTGCTCGTATGCTGGGCACATCTGCAGACAGTGCCCAAGGCTTTTGGGGCTCTGAGAGCCTCCAGAGCCTCCAGAGCCTTTGACCCAGCTTCCAGAGCCCGGCTCTGGAGGCTCTGGTGATGGCTCAGGGTAATTTGAAATAATGAATAAACTAGTGATATATATACAACGCATATATGCACCTCCGCACCAAAAGAGTCGCATCAGGAAAACCGCGAACCCCTGGTGGGGATGATAAGCGCTGACAAAGCTTACCTAACGATGAAGAGCGCCTGGTATGGGATGAAGGAACTGAAAAGCATTCCGTAAGTCTGGCGTTACCTGGCCAGTTATTCCAGCCTGGGGTATCCAATTAACCCCGTTTAATACTAGTTTCAGATACCATAGGCAAGTCATACTGACTTGATTTGCCTTTTATAGAATATCCCCCTGTGTACATCGATCTTCTTGTCACGGTCACTCCCATGCTCCACTCCGGCAGACTGAATGACAACAAACTGACGATGGTGTCTTAATGTAGAAGCTTCTTCCACGGCCTGCGCCTGGGGGCCGCATCTCCCAGACTTAAAATTAACCCCTCGCGCAAGATGCAAAGTCCGTGTCAACTCCCCTCCTTCACCCCTTCGAGCCTCAAGGTAATGATTAAAGGCCAGGCCAGCAGTAAGATCGTACCCATACGAGTAGCAGTATACATTATACTAACTACACTCTGCGCAGAGTCAAAACATAACGCCGAAATGGGCGAATGCTGTCGGTGAGTGTCTTACATCGCGAAAGCTTGCAATGCTGATTGACTTGAACGCTCGGCAGAGAACAGATGTACTAATCGCATTTAGTGTGTTCTTTCGTTGTGTTATGTTAAAAACTCTCCTTTTGCCTGCATGTATGCTACATTGAGTAATTATAAATGATTTACGGGACATTTTGAGTGATGAAAAGCACAAAAGCAACAATCAAATTGAAGAAAATGCTGTTTTAATATGGGTTAAGCACTAGCGTGACAAGTTATTGTAAGTTGCTTGTAAGAACTGGTCATCCAGCCCAGATTTACCATTGCGTTATCAAGTCGGTCACTCTGAGCTCACACGTAACGTCTCATCAGACTGACCTGAATTGTCATCCCTCCAGCTCCTTGCACCGCAATGCCATGTGCATTTAATACTTGGCTAAATTACATGCGATATGGCGATGACAAGCTACATATAAATGCCTTATCAGGCCTTGCAAGTCCGGGTTGATTTTCCTGATGCGTGTTTGGGCGAGTATTTTGGCATTTTCTCACTCATTTCTGCACCAAATTAGAATCTGACTGAAAGGCTGTTTAGCTGTAAGTGGTGGGCACCTGTGTACCAAGAATCACAAATTTGAAATTATCTATATAAGGCAAGTGTGTGTCCCAATATGGTAGTGTAGATGATATATGGTAACACTTGGGTGCCTGAATCCTGTTCAACAACTTCCCTTCAAGTTTTGCCTTCCAGGCTCAGATTTTCACTCCCCTGGACATATCTGTGCTCAGCCAACATCAGAGAAACATGCGCACTTTCATTCAGTAAAAAAGCGCTAGATTTTCATGTATTTAAGGACTTAGGGGACTTACCGGTTTGGCCTTTTCATTTAGTTAAGTGTATTTGGGGGGGTCTTAGATTTAGTTAAACTTATCGGCCACTTATTAGATTTAATGAACTTAGTGAACTTAGTAGATATAGTAAATTTAGTGAATCTGATAAATAGAGTAAACTTAGTAAACTGGGTAAATTTAGTAGATTTAGTTGACTTAGTGATTTTAGCAAATCGAAAATTTTCTTGAATTTAGTTCACGGAAGAGCAACATGAATCATAGATACTAGCAAGGATCATCCAAAGGTCATCAATCAATCAACAGTCAATGCCCCAGGCAGAGACATCCAACAATAGCCAAGACAACAATCACATTAGGTAAGTATCAGAGTAAAGAGTCAGGACATGATACGTGTATAAAGCCGAGTACAAGAGAGTAGTCAATCAAAAGAGCATACGTGTATGAAGCCAAGTATAAGAGGGTATATGTTAGCTAAGCCTTACCTTAAAGCAAACTCAAAACAATTAACAATCATCTTCATCCCCGAAAGAATCATCAAAATCATCTAGAGCATCAGCAGCCGAGCCACTAGCCTTACCTTTACCCTTAGACTGGGCAGTAAAGAGCCCAAGGTCATTATATTCGGGCTCGGGCTCAGGCTCAGAATCACTGTCTGGCTCGATAAAACGGGCCTGAGAGACTTGCTGACAAAACTCAAGGTCATCCTCCTGCTCATCTGAACCCTCAACCACACGAATACCAGCAAATTCCCTATACGGTATTAGTCAGATAACCACAAGCAGGTAGGAATGACTTACATTCCAGCAAGAAACCAGTCGGATTGCAAGTCAGCAAGTCTCCCGCGGGCTGTACCTTGATATACATTGAGCCCGTGGAGATGGGCATCAAACACCGCTTTTTGCTGCTTAAATTGGTTGTCCCGAATGCGCTGACACCCGGTGTCCCATTCCTGTAAACAGTCTTGCATCTATACGGGATGTTAGCCACAAAAATTTCGAATGAAGATGTACGTACCACTGTTAAAACAAATGCAACTGCCGGAAGGGGTAGTAGCGCGAAGTCCTTGTGATGCAAGATAACGGGGCTATCCGGGCGCGAAAAAAATGCCTCGGAGATGACATCAAACATGTGTTGATGTTCGTAATAACCCCGGTCGGCTTCAAGATTCTGTAGAGGAAGTTTAAACCAGCTAACACGAACGGAAAAAAAAGGACTTGCCCGGCAGTGGAATGCGTTCGGCAACAGACGCTTGCAGAGCTGCCGGTTCTGTTCGAGACGTTGGTCGGAGGAGCCAGGGTTGCGGAGCCGATGTAGCTGGGCCATAAGTGGCCGCACGCGCTTTTTGATATCCGTCCGCAGGCCCGATATTCGTACGATCATCTGAGATTCAAACGTGAGTTGAACATAGTTATCAGTCTATGTTAGACGTACCAGACGGAGCAAGTGTCGTGGAGGGCGTTTGTACTTGATCTTCGGGTAAAGCCTCTTCCATGCGCGTATGTATTCCCTTCTGGCCCACTTGAAATAGACATCTTGGTTCTGGAAAACACCTTTGCGGATGGCGACGGACAACAGGTGCGGGATGGCGTGCGAGGCGGCCTTGCCGCGTTTACCTGGGTACCGGCTTAGACCGTTCCTAGAAGTATCGACGGGCTGAACAAGACCGGAGGATTAGTGAAGTGAAGAGAAAGCAGGACAAGAACTTACAGATTTGCTGTCACTCCGAGCCGATGAACCCGAGCATTGGTTGTGGTTGTCGTCACATGAAGGGCTACGGCGGGTAGCGTGACGATTGGCTGAAGACCTGGCCTGGTGGCGTGACGAGGACGACGGGGCGTGTTCACGGCGCGACGAGGACGGCCCTGCATGTTCACGGCGCGACGAGGACGGTCCAGCATGTTCGCGGCGTGATGAAGGTGGGCAAGCCCGTTGTTGGCGCCGCATCAACAGCTCGATGACGTGATCCATGGCCGGGTCATCGCTCTCGCCCTCGTCCATACCGTCACCGCCATTAAGTACATCTCCGAGGCGATCCAGAATGGCCTGAATATCATGGTGACGTGCGGGCGAGGATGGACGGGTTTGGTGACGTGGGGGAGTGAGCTGCCGCGGACGAGTCGACGGCCCTGCTGCGCGCGAAGATCGCCCTCCAGCTCGGCCAACTTCAACTGGGCGTGTCTTGCGCTTTGACTTTGGCACGGCCGGCTCGGGTTCGGATTCCGACTCGGTGGGAGTACTGGGCTTTTTTCGACGCGGCACCTTACCCTTGTCTGAGCGCGACTGCTTTGTAGGCAGTGGCTGGGGGGGACGGCGTGCGGGACTCGGGGATCGAGACGGCGTGCCCGACACGAGCACAATAGGCTGTCGATCTGGAGCGCGATGTTCGGGCGGGGCACGACGTTCAGCAGGTGGCGGAGCGCGACGTGTGGGAGATGGAGGGCGAGGGTTAGGGCGCGGGATACGGAGTTCAACGGGCCGGGCTCGCGTTTCGGGCTCAAGAACTCGAGGCGCGGGAGAAGGAGCGCGCCGAGCAGCAGCACGTTGGGAATATATATCCCTCGGCTCAGGGATTGGGGTAAGTCCGGCTCCAAAACGAAACCGATCCACTACCGGCGAGGCGCGAGGTTGGCGTTGAGACCCGCTGGCAGCCGCATTGATGATAGCCCGTTGAGTGGACGATGCAGACGCAGGGTCCCACTGGGTGAAGGACGGCAACGAGAGCACATCACTACGGAACGCGGGCTTGACAGAGCTCGAACTCTCGGGTTGCGCATCAAAGCGGGCACGTTTTGACGGCCCCGACTCCTCATCTGGCAGGGGGCGCTTGGCGTTGGGGGGTTCTGGGTGTCCTAGAGGACACGCAGTTCAGCACGAGGGGAGTTTATGTAGATAGAAGTAAAGCTTACCTAACGCCAATAGTAGATCGCGGTGGTAACCCCCCCTTTTTTGATTTAGTGGGGATAACGGCGCGGAGGCTTCACCTCGGACCTACGCGTGCGTGAGAATGTAATTAGAAGACAAAAAATACCGGCATTACCTTAGTATATCTCCCCTGAGAGCCCACTTGTGACGACGGATGGTCGGATAGGGAGAGTATTTTTTCGTTGATTGCGCGCGTCGTCGTGGTCTCGGGGTCGGCTCCGAATAAGTCGAAGACGCTCTTGGTCGCGTTGGCGTTGAGCCTGAGGCCTCGTTTGTCGCGTTCACTCTGCCGCGCCGCCGCAAGTCGATGCCCAGGCACTTTTGGTGGGCCGGGAGAGTCAACTAGCAAATGTATAAACAACAAATTCAAACGCAAGTAACATAGACTCACCCCTCGTCTTAGTTCTCTTGCGCGGTGGTTTGAGGCGGATGAGAGGACGTTCCTCATCCGTACTCTCCTCTCCGTCGAACTTGTGGGTCGGGGGTCCGGTTCGCTTCCTCTTCTGTGATGGCTGGGAACCGTTGGCGCGGGACTTGGGGTCGGCCTTGGGCTCATCGCGGGCGGAGTTTGGCTGGGCGGTTGCCTCGGGCTGGGGGGCATCGGGCTGGGGGGCGTTGGAGTGCCCTGGGAACGGTTTTTTCGTGTGCTTGGCTAGGGAAATCGTGGGGGTGAGCAAAGGTAGATGCAAAAACACATCAACTCACCGCTTTGGTGCCCCCGCGTCGACAAGTTGCGCGTCCGGTCAGAGCGTCGAAGTTCGACGGGTTGGGTTCCTGGAGGCGGAGTGTCGAGTTCGGCATGGCCACGTTGGGTACCCTGTGTGAAGCGGAAAAGAGATCAGCGACGGAAGAAAAGACGAAACGAAAATTGAACTTACACGAGTTGTAGTTGGGCTTGTATAACGGGGCTGGGAGTCGCGGACAGGGGTGGGGCTTGTAGTCAGAGGAAAATTTTGGTTCTCGTCGGGTTGAGAGGCCATGCGGGGAGTTGGACTTCGAGGTTCCCGCTGCGAGTCTTATAAAATAAAACCAACTCGGCGAGCGCGCCGGAATCCAAGGCGCGCCGGGGTGGAGTTCATCGCCTGGTTGGGTCATGGTGGTGGGATAACGCGTCGAACGAGTCCGGGCCGGTCTCGTAGCCACCTTGCTCCAAAAGAAATGTGAGTCGAGGGGGGGAGAAATGAGGCGATGGCCTACCTCGGGCGGTTTTTGTCGCGTTACCAAGTGGCGCGAGGATTTTTTTGAATGTTTTTTTGGAATAAAAGCGCATGCAAGAAGCAAGAATCACCGAATGCGGCCAAAAAACCCGGCGGAAAGCGGTCCCGAACGCGATTAAGCGCTCTGGGTCTATTGGCAATTATCACTCAAGCGAAGGCGCAGTGGTAGAGACAAGTATTCGTTAAGTCAAACTCGGGGCTCGGAACTTGGAGCTGTGAGGCGCAGGAAAAAACCTTATAAAAAAGGCACTTAGAGCGAAAAAAAACCATACCCATTACCCCCTCTCGTTCATCATGCCTCGTGTATCTTGCCGTGCGCGCGCGGCGCGCCGATCCCTGATGATGGTGAACGGTGAGTTCGAGCTGTTTGAAGAGTTCAATCCCCTTCCGCACCTCGTTTGCCCCTACTGCTATCTTTCCTTTTCCACCACCCCCGAACGGGACCGTCATATTATGGCCAAACCCGAATGTCGATCACGTCATTTGGACACGAAGCCGGCGACACGGAACGCACGACGAGCAGCACTGAAAGCGCGGCTCGAGGACGAGTACAAGATTGCTGGCCCATCGAACAGGCCCCATCCATCGGCGAGGGACTCTGAACACACGGGAAACGAGGCGAATTATCGATATAACGACCTGCGGCGATGGACCGACAACGGACGCACCTGCCGCCAACCTTTCGTCGAACACTTTCCGATTAGCTCAGTCGGCCAGCCGATCTCAGACGAGCGTAGTCATCCACCCAACCTCAAAGCCTACATCAAATCCTGCGGAAACCTCGCGAATCCGCGCAACATGGAAGCGGCCGAACTTCTTATGACGACTGGTCTCTCGGGCAAAGGCCGAACCCGTCACTTACAGAGCTCATTCGTAAGTGTACTTCTCTCACACTCGTTAGACGTCGAAGACTCACTAGGTATCCAGTACCGACATTCGTGTCACGATTACCAGAGCTGTGCGTGTAAGGGTAAAGGGAAAGTGCCCTGGTCAACCGACAAGCAGATGCTGAAGGATATCGATAACCTTCCGCACGGCCCGGATTGGTATTGGGGGGACTTTGACACCGGCAAAGGGGAGTACGAACGTACACATACAGCGTACTTTCGCCCCTCGGTCGACGTCATTCGCGATCTCATCGGCAACCCTGCGTTCAAGTCAGTAATGCGCTATGCCCCCGAACGGCATTGGACGTCTCCGTGGCGACACTCACGTGTGTACGGTGAGATGTGGACCGGCGACTGGTGGTGGCGGCGTCAGGTACGTCATTTGCATTGGAAACATGGCAAAAAAAACACTTACGTGGAAGCAGTGGTTTTTGCGCGACCGGCGAGGAACGATCGTCCCGGTGATCATCGCGTCAGACAAGACGTCGATGACGAAGCTGTCCGGTAACCAGTCAGCGTACCCGGTTTATCTGACGATTGGGAATATCAGCAAAACCTATCGTCGGCAGGCCTCAAAACATGCGACGGTCATCATCGGGTACTTACCGATCGACGAGTTCAGCGACGTGCCAGGTAAGGTGCTCCGTACTCGGCTCAAAGGCGAGCTCGTCCATCGCGCGATGAAGATGATCACGGAGCCGCTCGAGAAGGCCGGCCGCGAGGGCGTTGAAATGTGGTGTGCGGACGGGCGGCTGCGTCGATGCTACCCCCTGCTCGCGGCTTTCGTTGGAGATTGGCCGGAGCAGTGTGAGATGGCGTGCGTGGTCGGGAGTGGCTGTCCGAAGTGCCTGAAACGGAGGAAGGGGCGAGGCAACGAACGGCGAGCTGGCCCCAGAACGCGACTGAGCACTTTAGCCGCGGTGGGACATTATCTGCAGACGGGGCGAAGAGGTGCGTTAGACGGGTTAAAGCTCAAGCCCTGGTGGCCATGGTGGGCTAACTTACCCGGCGCCGAGTTCGCGGAGTGCATAACCCCGGATCTACTGCACCAGTTGCACAAGGGCCTGTTCAAAGGACATGTGATGCGTTGGGTGCAAAGGACGGTCGGGAAGAAGCGGATCGACAAGCGTTTTACGGCAATGACACGCGCGACCGGCATGCGACACTTCAAAAAAGGTATTAGCGGGGTGCAGCAGTGGACTGGGCGCGAGGCGAAGGAGATGATGAAAGTATTCGTACCTTTGCTGGCCGAGGACAACGCCATCAGCGACGAACTTGTTTCCCTCATCCGGTCGATAATCGACTTCTCCTACATCGCTCATTCGACTCGGCTTACCGACGGCGAACTCGACGAGCTAGAAGAGGCGCACGCAGAGATGCATCGCCTCAAACATAGCGTCGTTGATGCGGGGATATACGAGGGGCTGAAGAGATTCGACCGCATCGCCAAGTGGCACATGGTGTCGCACTACGCGGAGTCGATTCGCGAGCTAGGTACGCCTGATGGATATAACACTGAAGCCCCGGAGTACCTCCACATCGTGTACGTCAAGCGCGGCTGGAATGCGTCGAATAAACGAGACGCAATACCACAAATCATCAAGTACTGTCAGCGACTCGAAGCCCTACGGATTCATCGGGCTTACCTTAACGAATACTACGGCGAGCCAGCAACGCCCCGCAAACCCACGAAGACCGCCGTTTGGGTAGCCGATGATGATGGCGAGTATAACCGCGAGGAGGAGGAGGATGACCCATGGGAGGATGACGAGCTAGCCTTAGACGACGAGGGCGAAGAGGGAGCGAGAAGGGCATCAACAACGGATGCAAACTCCGTTGATCACCCGGCTCCGGAGTTTGCAATTGCAATCCGGCCTTACCGGCGGGCTACTATGTCCGAGATCGCCGACGACTATGGTGCCACGTCACTCGAGCGAGCGCTTACCGGGTTTCTTCGTCCCTACGCCCACTGTCGTTATTTTATCCTCCCGAACAAAGAATTCGACGTCTGGCAAAAAGTTACCCTTTACCATCGTCCCCTCTCCTTTGCCCCCGACGAGCCTTTGCAACGCAATGTAATCCGGGCCCGACCAGCCGTTCGCGACGCGCGGAACCGTGTTCTTCGCCGCTATGAGCCCGCTTTCGATACCGCACTTTTCCTTCACGACACTCGGCAGTTCGGTTTACATCGTGAGTTTTTTTATGTCCCTCAATCGCCGCGTGAAAGTGTACTGGCTAACCTTTGTGCAGGCTATCGCGCCGGACGCGTGCGGGCCATTTTCCGCCTTCCCGAGCGACTCCACTACCTATACAGTGGGGAACTCGTTTATCTCGAACTTTTTGCCCCTTTTAGCGCGTCCCCCATACCCAACCACTCTCTTTACACTACGTCCGTCGCTCGAGCCTCGCCCGGCACTCGCCGCGGCATCGTCGTTCCGATTCAGGACCTTGCGCTCGCCTGCCACCTGGCACCTCGGTTCCGTCGCGTCCCTCGCGGCATCGGTCTTGACTCCCGCGCTGACCTCCTCAATGACACACGCCATTTTTTCTTCAATCACTATTATAACTACTACACCTTTCAACTCCTCCGTTACTGGCAGCATCACGTCGAGACGGCTACTTGAGCCGCGGTGAGTGTGCACGTTGCCCTCATGTCCGCGTGTAATGCTAATGCTTGCTGCTGAACGTCATTCAGGACACGTTGCCTGGTAACCCGTGCTCGCGCTGACTTGAGATATCACTTCTGGCTTGCTGCCGGTGAGTGTATTTGTCCACCGCACCCCTGATGTACACTACTAACACGCCACGCCACGCATCCTACAGGTTATTCGTGACCCCGTATTTCGTCCTCCGCTGACACTGGCGCTCATTTCCAGAGGGTGTTCCTGCCACTGCGACCCTCGTCTGCATTACTGACTCGCCGCTGAACGTTTTGCAGAGTTGGTTGTCTCGTGTTCTGTCCCCCCGCTGACTTCGGCTGTTCTTGCGTGTTCGTGTTCTACCCCAGATACTTTTCACCTTTCTATCGCTTGTATCTTTTTACGTCGCTGTTGCCGTGCTTTCGTGTAGCCTCTGTTCTCCCTGCTTCTGTGCTGCATGACGTTCGTGACCAGTTCTCTCTTTGCTGCCTGCTCAGGTATTTCGTGCAAGACATACCGTGTTGTTACTGCGTCCGTATAAAATTTCCTGCGCACCTGCACCTGTCATCTGCGTGATCATCGTACTCTTCCGTGGTATTGTGTTCTTGACTTATTCGATTTACCGAGTTTACTAAGTAGAGTAAATTTACTAAATTGACTAAATTTGCCAAATTTACCCGATTTATCAAGTTCCTCAAATTCATAATCGCCGATTTTAAGTCTACATGAACTCGTGCTACTTGAGGTAATCCCAGAAGCTTAAATTCGGGCTTTAAATTAAAACTCCGAGTTTCCCTGACGAATGTACACACCCAGGGGTAGTTTGTAGCATTTAGGGGCCCCTGTGCTCAAGGGAAAGAAAACTACTGGCTAGATAAAAAGATAGGTTTTATTGATTATGTATCAGGTAGCATACATGTGCTGATGTCAGCAGGGCTTCCCTGACCATCACCAGAGCCTCCAGAGCCGGGCTCTGGAAGCTGGGTCAAAGGCTCTGGAGGCTCTGGAGGCTCTCAGAGCCCCAAAAGCCTTGGGCACTGTCTGCAGATGCACCACATCAGGTAATGCTCAACGTTCTCAGCACGCTGTTCACAGGCTGGGCAGGTGGCGGAATCCGAGTGGCCAAAACGATGAAGGTACCCCATGAGTGGGATATGGCCCGTACGGAGTTGGGTTTGTCTATTGCTATCACTCATTTCTGGAAATAGAGGCTGTGCCTTCGCCTCATGTTTAGGTGCTGGTTTGGTGCTGGTGATCGAAACTTGCCCTACCAGCCTCCACCACACTACTTGCAGCTACTTCAGCATCTCAACTACCGCCCATAATGTCAGAGAATAACGGCCAGGAACGAGGTATATCGATACTTGTAGCAGGTGAGTAAGATCGACCTACTATAATGAACGTAACAATCCGCCTGAGCAAGGCGCTAACATACACTTGCCTCAACCAGATAGTAGCGGCGCCGGTGGTCTCTCGACTGCTACCGTACTAGACCGAGTGATGAAGAGCGTCAGGAAAAGTTGCAACTTTAATTTAGAATCCAAATTTGAATTTGTGGGGTTAGCTCCACTTAGCTGAATTTGC
>WSTJ01000223.1:0-33472 GCA_019623705.1 Ceratobasidium sp. 428 | reverse complement strand
GCTTGCGGGTGCTCACAAGTACTCGCGAATCCGGCGCTTGGGCTTCTTGGTGCTAGCTTACTGGGGGCCTAGCTTCTGGTGCCTCCGAACTTGTAAGCGCTCACAGATGCTCGTGAGCACGGGTGGATTTTGCTGAGTCGTGGTTCACGAAAATCCTGCTTTTTCGTCACGCGGCGCAAGCACCGCGTGGGTACATTTCGTACGCGTACAGTATGCATTATACTCAAAGAGCATCTCACGCTCATAGTAAAATTATGCTGTGCTTTCCATGAACAAGAAAACCAACCCCCACGAGGCCTTCCTCGCTCTGACGAGATTTAGGTTTACGGCGGCGAGACGCTACTGGGCTGCGATCAGCCCAGGAGATCTTCTAGTTACGATAGCGATACTCTTATTGGAGAACAGTACTGTGGTTGAGTACATGCGTGCGTGCATTTTCTCACGCGACCGGATTTTGTATCCTGTCTGCGTGCAAATGCGCCAAGCCCTTAGCTGGTACCACTGTGATTTGAGCTAAGGTATAGTTTTTTGTCTTCGTTCTACATCTACTCATCGCTCGCTGTACTGTACGATCCATTGAGACACGTTCTAGACATAGCAACACGTAATTGTAGTTTTTTCGTAAACAAAAGCCAATTCTGGTTAATTAATTATATTTGGCGGTGATTGGCCAATGCAAAGATCAAAGGTGCCAGAATAACCACGTGACGATGTTGTTGACGCGCCATCATTTCAACTCAACTCTTCCACGACGATGTTCGTCGTGGCCCGGCCAACGACAACGAGGTGTTCTACCGACTCGGCCATCTCTCTAAGTTAGTAGGATGATTAAAGTGAAATTATTTTGCTGAATTGTTATTTATAGCACGGAGCATTCCCAACACTCCCACCATGGATGCCCCTAAACAGGGCGTCCTGCACCTGAAGACAAACAAGGAGAAGGAGAACATTCTTCCTCGTGAGCTTAGAGAATAAATCGATCGGATATTATGCTCATTCTGCAAACAGCGTCCGCCCTTCCGCGACCTTCAGCGAAACGAGGAATTAGCCAACCACCCGCCCCCGTGCGCAAGGTATCAGGTTCACAGCCAACACTTGGCGCAGCAGCTCTCCGGACACAGGTATATTTACCCTCTGCCCTGCTCCTGCCCTACCTCTCAAGCTAAACAAAGCCTCCAGGTTGACACCCTCCGAGCTGAAAACGCCAAACTCCGTAAAGAGCACCAGCGTGAACTGGTCAAACTGACCGACAAATCGGCCCAGTCTGAAGCCCGTGTCCAAGAACTTGTAAGGGAGAAACTGGCAAGGGAAAGCGAACATGTAGACATTGAGCGGGAACAACGTGCGTCATCTATATTTTGGGGTTGTTGGGTTAGGGATGGTTTTCGCTAATTCGGGATTTTAGGGGTAGCATCGCAGAGGGAGGCTGCCTTGAGGACGGCTGTGAGTGCTTGCTCGACTGGGTTGATAAGAGGTCTATACTGATGGGATTGCTTGGTTTAGCTCGAGAAATCGGAAAGCGCGCTGAAACAACTAAATGAGCGGTCCGGCAAATTCAGTAGTGCTGAACGAAAACTTGAAGACCTGGAACGAATACATGCTGATGAGAAACGAAAGGTATGCGTGGCTTGTTGTAATTTCCCTAGTCGATCCCCGCTGATATGGTTACGGACATAGCTTACCCTCGACATCTCATCTCTCCAATCCCAACTCGATGTCGCTCGCACAACCTTAATCAGCCATACTTCCCGCCTGCGCGAACGCGATACTTCTAGACGAGTCTCCCAGGATCTCGAACTACGCGTTCTTGAGCGAGATGCTCGAATAACTGAACTCGAGGACCAGGCCCAAGTCTATGAGCGACGAGTCCAAGTCTATGATGACCGAGTCCGGGCGTACAAGGAGCGCGTAAAGGTCGCCGAGGAGAGGGCGAAGGAGGCCGAGGGCGAAGCCGAACTTGCGTTGGAGGAGCGAGCACAGGAGGGGAAAGAAGGACATCAGGAACTGGCGTTTACGAAGGAGCTGGTGGAAAAGTTTGCGCTCGCGTATGGAGAGTTGCATGCCCACATGATGGAGCGGGAGCGGGAGATTCGGGAGATGAGGAGAGCGATGAAAGGAAAGGCGAAGATGGTTGAAGTGTTGGAGGAGGACTTGAAGATTGCGAAGGAGGAGGCGGTTGAGCTGAAGGAAGAGGTGCGGGCTAGGAGGATGGCGAGCTGGGAGCAAGATTCTCGGGAGCAGGTCGACGATCTCTTAGCGCTGGTTTACGAGCAACAGAACGAGATTCGACGACTCGAACTTCTTGCACAATCACCCGGCTCTTCCTCTTCTCGAGTAGGCCCCGGTTTATCTTCACCGGGTCCTAGCTCCTCACGATCAGCCGCTCTCGAGGCCGAACTTGCCCAACTACGCTCCGAATGTGCCGCTCTTCGCGAGGAACAAGAGTCTCTAGAGCAGGATCTCGTCGACGCAGCGATGGACGCCGAGGAACACGCCCGGCGAGCGGTCGAACACACGCGGCTCCAAGTCGAATACGCTTCGCTTCAAACTGAACTCGAACGCGTTCGATCCTTATCTTCGTCGTCTCCCGCCCTAGCCCAGCTCGAGTCGGAACACAGGCGCCTTGTGGACGAGTACGAAGCGTACAAAGACAGAATGGAGGCTGTTGCGTTGTCATTGGCCGAACATGAAGCGCGGGCGGTACTATTGAACGGGAGTCAGGCCCGAGAGCAGGCTTTGCGGGATCAAATTGTGAAGATGCGGGGGCAGATTGCGGGGTTGGAAAAGGCGTTGGGCCAGGAACGGGCTAGTGTGAAGGTCGCGAAGGAAAGAGTCGCTGAGCTGCAGGCTGTGGAAGAGGGGTTGAGGGGCGATATGGATGAGTGAGTGTCGTATTAGAACTCTGGTCGGGGAGTCATTACTGATTGGTTACAATTATAGAATGATGGAGGCCCTGGATCGAGTCGATCGTTATGAAGAAGCATACGAGACACTCGTCGCCGAAGTTGTCCAGCTTGGTTTAGGCGAAGCCGAGCTCGACCGATTGCAGAACACGACTGAAAAGATTCTGGGGACTTCCAACGCGAAGCAGAAGATGCAATACGTGGAACAGGTGAAGATGGAACTGGACCAGGTCGCTCTGGTATGTCTTTATGCCCATTTGAAGCGATCTAGGACTAATTAATATCGCTATGTAGAAACTTAAGAGAGCCGAATGGGAGCGCGACCAAGCAAGGAAGCAAAACGCCGACATGAGGAGCGAGCTAAGCGTCTTCCAGAGAATGGGATACTCTCGATCCGCTTCAACGCCGCCGGTACCGTTCCGGGGCATGATGCCGATGATGACTGAAACGCCTGAAATGACTATGCACGCCGAGATGCGAGCGCTCGGATTAGGTCCACCACCCCGGCGGCCTAGGTCTACTTCGAGTACGGGTACTCAACAGCAACGACGAATATCTCGGGCGTTGAGCTACGCGATTGAGGTGGAGGGCGTCGTCCCGGCTCTCGTCGAAGAAGAGCAATGATCCAGCCGCCAGATCAACAACACACTCCTTTGTTTTTTGTTCTTGCATTTATGACTGACTGGATGCATATTTCGGTGTATCTATCTTTTGTTGTATTACGAGTTATTACGACCTTTGTTATTACCCTTGATGTTGTTACTTTGGTTTTTTTAGTTAACCTTATTGGATTTCTTTTTTTTGGTCGCTATCTGTCCTATGTGTGGTGTGGTTGGGATAGACTACGTGCTGGATTGATCTTGAATTCTCACAAGCCTTGCTTGTCGTGCCAATCTCTCTTGGCCGAAGAAATAAGGCGCATTCGAAGCCGGCCGTGGCAGGCACTCCTATATGCGCGAGTGCTCATTTGTCCTCCAGATACTGTTTTAGCAATCAATTCATGAGGGGAGGTCTGGAATGCTGACATAAGGGCGGCCACTTTAGGAGTGGCGTTATTGGCAATTCGAGATATATGACCATACTCTCCGCGACCGTTGTGAAGGCCCTCTCGACGAATTGGCGAATATAGCTCTATAAGTAAATCTGCTCGACCATATCAACTAGATCACAACGAAACTACGTAGCCACCCCGCTTAGACGCTAGAGAACCGCCAGTGATATTGCTTGGCCGCTAGTTTCAATTCTGCTAATCCTAGTTTCGTTTGCCTAGTCCGACATAAGGTGAACGGCCGGAAACTTTAACGAAAATGGACGCCGACGTCATAGAATCTCCTTGTGTTCAGTTCCCATCCAGCGCATTGCCGGCATTAGGTCCAAAAGCCGCTTCCTTGTCCCCGGTGCATCAAAGTGTCTGGCTTCGAGTCCTAGAACTGCCCGAGTTATGCCAGATGATATGCAGCTTCGTAGAAAAGAAGCATTACGTCAATTTACTATACTTATCTCGCTCAGCGTATGCTTCCGTGCTACCAATGGTTTGGAAGGATGTAGACTTCCGGGACGTCCTGTTACTCATTCCAGGAACGATCACAACACGCAGTAAGAAGCCTTATGATAGTGGCAGTATAAACTCAGGCTACGTAAGTACGTGTTTGACTCACTACTGAGCATCCAGTCAACCCTTGAGTAGGAGTTTAACTTTACTCAAAAGATCGACCTCTCCCGCGTCGGCGTCTATTCATCATTTGTCAGGACGCTCAGAACAGCTGGCTCATACACTGTTTGCTTCCCGCCCAACTTTTTAGAGCAAGCGGGCTCACGTCCCTTACTACCAAACCTACAACGCTTAGTTATCAACTCCTCTGGTTCTTCCGCCAAGGTACCCCAACACGCTAACTGGATACCTAGACTCTTGCATGCCGGTCTATTTAGTCTTGAGATGTATTCGCTTAGCGCCGAGAAAAGGAGTGGTGGCACACATGAAGTCCACGCATGGCTTGACGGAAAAACGTGCTTTGACCTAATTGATCGGCTCGCCCATATATGTCATCGTCTTGAGACCTTGCGTCTATACCCGGCAAGGTTAGAACAGTGCGACGAGATCAAACTGATCGCAGCCTACGGACAACTTGCTCAATTCACCAATATGCGCTCTTTCACGTTTGGCGGGCGTGCAGTGCTTCAGGAGCTCTTTTTGGCTCTAGGTCAACTTCCGCGTCTTGAAACACTATCACTCCGCGCTGACGAATCGCAAGTTCAGATGCATCTCGAAGATCCTATAATCGTACCAGACTACTCATTTCCATCTCTTCGACAACTAGACTTATATCAACTCTACGCCTCAGCCATAGCTCGTATATGCGTAATTGCCCCACTCTTTTGTCGACTAGTTTCCGCTTCAATCATATACAAAGGCAAGCCGAGCGGCCATGGCTTCCAATTTTCGCACCGTTTTAATCGATCAGAAGTCGCTATGACTTGCCTTGGTGCGGATAGTCCGCACATTGAATATCTCACTGTGCTTCCTGAGGGCGAGTGTCCGTCCGAGTTTCTTGTTTCTTGGACCATTGTTGATAAACTCCGGCTATTACCCCTGAAATATTTAAGGGTCGGCAGAATCAACCTCAAGCTTGACGTCAGTTCCAGGCATCTTGGAGGCGACCAACCTACCTGGGATGACTTGCTTACCGCGGTACCACAACTGGAAGAGTTACACATGGACACGTACTACATTAGCTTGAACGAACTACAGTTGGTTGGGTCCAGGCTGCCTGAGCTTCGTCTACTTGTGTTCTGGCAAGTCACGCTTCAGGAAGCAGGGCAACAACTAAAGGCAGCAGGTGCTACTACCCAGCGAATTGTCCTTCGTAGCTGGTCGTATTTTGGTGGGGCTGAGGTGCAGGATGACGAGTTTCAATCCAGTTGGCAACCACGTCTTCCCGCCGATCAGTCAGAGGTTTATGCCGCTGCCAGGTTTGTAGTTTGTTCCCTCAAATGTACTTGCATATAATTTTATTTGCTTTGATAGATTTCTGTACGGGATATGGCCGAACGTGATCTGCGAAACTCAAAACGTAAGCTATTGGCCTAGGAGGTATCCACCCGATGAGGAATCGGGAGAACGGTTGAACAAAGCCATCGGACTGCTGAAGTTAGGAGTCGACCCCGAGGGATCTGCGCAAGCGGAGTGACATGCTACCACTTATGAGAGCATATCTTATCCGCTCGAAGGGCGGAGGGAATGAGATGGACGTAAAATTATGCAAATCCCGAGCTAAAACCTCCAATTTAGAGAGTATATAGGGATTGATATGTTGAAGACTGCTTTGACACCAGCCCATCGTGCATTTCGTCCAACCTGTAAAACATATATCCAGCAGGATTGTACCGCCCAATGTCCACATATTGTCACGGTCTATGAGTTGTACACAAAGGTGGCAGTTGATATCCAGATATATTTTGTAGCCCCGCGCCCCTTCCTTCGCTAGCCCCGTCAGTTATTTTAGCGAAAATTTGTACAAAATATGTCTTCATATACCGCTAAGCTACAACCCAACTGGAGAATTGTACTAAATGCTTTCAATGATATCGCTCAATTCTGTTTCTGGTTCTCGTTGATCTGGCGCCACAAACTGCATCAAGAAATCAAATAGTTCTCTCCTCTCTCTCCTCTCAGATTCTTCCGCTTGGTGGTTGTTCTGAGCGTGCTCGCCTGAGTCAGATCCGTTTGTCGTTCTCCCTAAAAGATAGGAGAGCATTCCGCGTAGCTCTGCCGACTCGTCTTCATCCGTTTGGTCCACCAATTCAGCAAGCTGAGTTTGGAGATAGGTAAGAGCTTCAAAGGGCGACGCAATGTTACACATCTTCTTGAATCTAATGGGCTCATAATCGTTAATTACAATTCGAGCTTTGTGCTTGTCGCATACCTGAACTTGCGCACTGCCAGAAGAGCCTTTCGTAACAGTTCATCAACGGCTGGCCTTTCTGAGATATCAGAATTATATCTGCGCCTAAAGTGCATATAGCGTACCTGACAAGCCTCATAGACCACAAGTCATTCAACCGAGGAATTCCGTCCTCCCCAGAGTTACCCCCAAACCTAACATCGTTGACATATTGATCAATCACCAGTCTCAACACTAGCCTCCACACTAACATGTAGAACACCTTATCCACAGGGTCGTACACGACCTGGTGCGCCGACCTTGGTCGAGGCAACTCCAGCCCCTCCCATACATCACCGCCTTGCACATTTTTAAATGCTCCAAGGCGAGGTTCGGACCTAACCCAGTCCTTTTGAGCAATATGGTACGTTGCAAATGTTGCTGGTTCAGCGGTTGGTACTCGGGTGCGATCACGATCCCGTTCCGAGTTTTGCCAAATCAACCTAAACAAATTGGTCCGGCGCAATAGAGACATCAAAATATATGAGGACTTACACGTAGATTTCTCCGAGCTCCTCGTCAATGCAAACACGAGGCGCACTCGCCGTATTCGCGATCACCGGATCGAATGTCAACCGCTGGCTCGTGCGCGTTGTAGGGGAATACGAATGCATGTCTGGTAAATACTTGCTATTGCTTCTTCGGCCTCCGACGATGAAGATCTCGTGGGTTTGAGGGTAAATGACCATCCCATGCCCTACAAGGCGGCTTAAATCAAGAGCATGTCGACTAACAGACGGGTTATGCTCACCAGTCCGCGAGTGTATGGTGATTGGGTTTGGTGGTCCATCAAGCCGCACAGGATCTGGGCTGTCGCACGTATAATTACCAAAACAAATCAGAAAGAATATGAATACTTACAAAACATGCGTCCAGGTGTGAGCGTCTAGGTGAAAGGTATACATTCCCGAGTATGATTGTTGGCCGTCTCGCTCTGAAGGATTATCCACGCGCCCGCCAAAAACGTACAAGAGCCGCTTTTCTTCGTCAATTACCATCTGATGATCTGACAGTGTGGGCGGCCCACCAGCCGCTTCCTATGAACGCGATCGTTTCGGTAAACTATACGGCTGTCAAATCAGAAACTTACTACGCCTGAGGGATTTAATGCAGTCCAGCGCCCGGTGTTTGGGCCACGAGTCGAATACATAAAAAAATCACCGTCGCCTCTTTGGGGACGAGGGCTTGCCCCCGCTCTAGGGGTGTCCCTAAGTTGACCCAAGACGTATATGTTCCCGCCCGTCGAACTAAATACCATATTATGACAACTTCGCGCACTTGGTCCACCGTCCGCGCAGGTGTCTTCGCTCAGTAGCGCCCATCGGCCATCTACCACAGAGTACGACCAGAAATCTGCAAGATTTTTTGATCCTATGGCTCGTATGAGCTCGTGGTACCTGCGGAGATGGGATAAGAAACGTACCATCCCATCCTCCGAAGAGGTAGATAGTCCTGTTATCAACGTCCATACACAACTGATGCCCACCTCTTCCCGGTGGAATCAACCCATCGGAAGTAATTTTTCTCCACGCGCATGAAGGGGGAGACACTCGCGCACAATAGTCGAATAACTTATCCTCTTGTACCATATGCTCGACGAGCCCCTCAGATCTAGCCAAGTCACCGCTCAGCACAAGCGCATCATGCAGCTCAGTAACTCGGGGATGCTCGGTCTTAATGTTTGCTTGTTCAAGGAGAGCGGAATGGGCGGCGAGAAAGTTGTTTCGGCGGAGATGCTTAAGAATAAGGTGGAGAGCCTGAGTGTTCTTGTGCTATAGCCAATGTATGTAATTATTAGTCATTTTCGATGGGGTGAGAGTGGAGTAAACTCACAGATACAAAGTTGTTGTGTATTTCCTTCACGAATGAAGTGTTTGATATCCCGGTAAGGGCGATATGCCATATGCTCATGTTGTAGCTCTTCCCGTGTGCGCTGACCGGATGTTAGTCTTTTTATGACTTAGACCGGGTATGTTACTCACGCCATGGGACGCACTTTGATGTATCGACAAGGAAACATTATGTCCGAGCTGAGCGTCTTATGAATTAGCGAGAAAGTTTGCGGGATGCCATCGTCACTGAGCTTTGCGCTAAGGAGTTCGTGCATTTCATGATCTTTGGTTCCGAGACCGCCGAATACTCGAAAAGTCGATATGTTGCAGGGATGACTCGATTTGTACTAATGGCTGGGTTAGTTGAAGGGGAGATGGGTCCGGGAATGTATAACCTTGCCAAATGTAATCGTAACTAATCATCCGACGGGATTAGATGTTTGAGAAGCGTTGGGTGATTGGCGTACGCACGAGCAACACTCATCTGATCCAGACGAAGCATGACCCAGTGAGACTCCTTCGCGTCGGGATTGGGATGACGCTCAGTTGTCCAGCGGCTGTTTGGGTCATCTGGGCGGTCAACCTAGCCAAGCGTCATAGCCGTAAACTAATAAGCTCTGAGATGCAAAAATGGCTAACCAAAATATTTTCAGGTGTATATTTTGAGGAGTGAGAGCTGCACCCTTCGATGGTGTAAGCCAAGGGTGCCGACGCAGGAAGACTTGGATCCCGGAGCAAGAGATCAGCGATCGACATGGTGGTGCGTTCCGACACGTGATTTGAGCCTGATAAGTAATAAGTAGGCGCCAAGGTAGGCGCTGCAAACAAACTCAGCGTCCAGACAATAGGTTAAAATTCAGTTCGCTTCAGACTGAAAAACAATTAATTAATATTGCTTTTATTCTTTGGCCGCCCTCACCAAGAAACGAACAACTGGTCTGTTTATGAAAAGCGGTATCAACATGAATCAACAGAATCATTGACCAACAACTCGAGGCTCGATTCAACCACCTCTCAAAGCCCAATGTGAACATACGGGACCCACCGTGCAAACTCTTTCACCCCAATTTGGTCCCGTAAAACGCCCACAGCTGCGTGTAAAGCTTTAGCGGCCATCGCAGCATCAGGTGTTCCTCCCCCTAAAAGCTGTGCATACACCTTCTCAGTTACAATGGGAGCATCCTCATCATGAATCGACCACATCGTCGCCACAACGGTCGGATACCCAGCCATAATCATACCAGCCGCCAGATGCATTGCTTCCTCGGATAGGTTTTCATCTCCAGCAGCAGTCTGGCACGCTGATAAGAAGGCTAAACGGGCGCCCGGAAGAGATTTTTGCATGATCATTCCCAAGGTAAGTGCTCCATCGTGGAGATGAAATGCACTTTTTGATGGATCGGCGGGATGTTGAGTTGCATGGGACGCAAGATGGATCCAGCTATGGGTTTCCATGTTTGCTAGTACCGCTTCAGTGAGGGCTCTATCCCCTTCCAGACGAGTGACGCGCAAATCTTTTGCACAGATCCCAATTCGGTCTAGCTCGGTCACCGTCATGGGGAGAGGCGATAGCCCTGGGGTTAAGGATTGACCGATTGCCAAAATGCCTGAGAAACTCGAGGGATGTGAAGGAGAGGCGAGAAGAGCGCTGATCGTTGGTGTATAGGACGAAATGGCCAAGTCAAACAGCGTAGGACCCAAGTTGGTATAGTCACCGGCTGCATGAAGCGGGAGAAACGACAGTGGTCCTGTCGTACACCAGGTGATACGAGGAAGGTTTGTTGATTTCGGCGCTTGCTAGGATTGCAGATCAATATAGCACTCATAAACCGTAGTAGAAGGACATACTATGAACCCAAGGAAGTCAACCACTGGTTTGACTACACATTCCCACAATGTCGACAACATATCTCCAAAGGTATCCAGAGATTTCTCCCGTAAGGCGACTTTAACCCCGCGCTTAGAAAAACCATGTTTCTCGAGCGAATGAGCCAGATGATTGCGAGCTTCTACTGCCTTTTGATATGAGAAGTTTGTGAGGGGTATATGCGCGACATTTTCGGTCCCTGGTTGTATTATCAAAGCGTCCGAACGAGAAGGGTGAACGTTAATCATAACAACCGGCCCAGACTGGGCCGCGGCTACGAGTTCACGGGCTTTCCGCGGCTGCAAAAAAGTTTCAAATCCAGGAAGCGACCGAACCTGTTTCAACAGTTCCTCCCATCTCTCTGCCAAGCGGCGGTGCCGCTGCGACTCTTGCTCACCCCGCCCCTGGTTCGCTGATTCGACGGCCACAACCGCCCCGGAGGAAGCCGCGAGATCAAGTTCACAGGCCACTTTTGCGAGCTCTTCTGCAAGCAGAGGGTGGGACGTCGCAAGGCGACCTAGAGGAGCACGAAGTTGAAATAATTGTGACCAGATGATGGAACGGCCCTGTTCAAGCCATTCTAGCGCAAGATCATAAGCGCCAGACTCGATGGCAACTACAGCCGCCTCCGTGGCAGTGCTTCCTAGGGAGACGACATGATCATAGCGCCGCTCGAGAGAGCTCCCCAACCAAACGACCTGGGGTATAAGTGCCATTACCTGCCGGTAGGCATCTAATGGTGAAGAAATACGATAAAAGAAGGACAGAAAGCCCCAATGCGAGGCGGCCAGAAAACGCTCGAACGGGTAACCCATGTCGGATTCTGCTGCAGTTTTGAAGTGATACACGGCCAGTGTGAGATCAGCCGGATCACTTGAGCGTTCGTATCGTTCACGAAGGGTGAGACCAAGATTGCTGTGTAATCTTGGCGCATCATGCGATCCGGCAGGTGTGAGAGATACGGATTGAGTATTGCAGGCGATTGCCTTGTCGATGTCCGCAAGCTCTCCCAGAACTTTGTAACGACAGTGATGCGAGACACCTAGATTATACAGCCACCTAGGTTTGGCCGCGTGGGTATCGTCCGTCAATGAGACCGCCTGGAACAAGTACTCAATCGACCGATCAACATCCTCCAAGCCGCCGAGACGATCGTAACGCTTCTGATGGGCAAGCGCAAGCGTGTTTAGTCGCAAGGATCGATCTGCGTGTCCGTCCGGTGTTTGCAATACAACCTGAGTAGAACATTCGATGGCAGAATCAAGATCTTTAAGTTCGCCAGTGCGAAGAAACCGTGCTTGGAGTGAAACTGAAAGATTACTAAGGCGTGCAGGTCTGTCTGGGTGCCCATTGGGAGTGAGAGCGACAGATTGGGCATGATGCTCGATCGCCTTGTCGATATCCTCGAGCTCGCCTAGACGTTCAAATCGTCTAAGGTATGAAGCACCGAGGTTATTTAGCCACTGAGGTTTCTCCAGGTTTGGGCCCTCGTCGGGTTTAAGTGAAATGGCCTGAAACAAATAGTTGATCGCTTTGTCGACATCTGCAATTTCCCCCAAGCACTCGAACCGCCGAATGAATGAAGCCGCAAGGTTATTCAATCTTCCAGGCATAGCCGGATGTCCAATAGGTGTGAGAAATAACGCCTGGGTTTTGCAGTGAATTGCGCGATCGGCGTCTGGCAACTCGCCGAGTTGATCAAACCGGCCCTGGTGGGATGTTCCTAGGGTGCCCAAATAATCCGCCAAGTCTGGTTGTCCGTCAGGAGTAAGGGACACCGCTTCAGCCTGATACTCAATCGCAAGGTCAATGTCTGCAATATTCCCCAGACGCTTGAAACGGGTGCGATAGCAAATTCCGAGGTTATTTAAGCACTCGGCTTTATTTGTATGTCCATCTGGGGCTAGTGTGATCGCTCGGTGGAGATAAGATATCGCTGTTTCAATATCCTCGATATTGCCCGTACGTTCGAACCGACACTGGTGGGAGATACCAAGATTTCGGAATACCGCAATCGCGTGCAATGAGTTCCCATGAGGAACAAGCGATTGTGCTCGTTGAAACCAGACGATCGCAGAGTCTATATCATCCAAGTCCCCAGTATGTTCAAACCGCGACAACAAGGCGCCACCCAGGCCATTCATGCAGATGCGAGTATGCATGTGGTTGCGAGGATCTGGGTCAGAAAGTAGGGCTTGATTGTAACATTCAATCGCCGAGTCGATATCTCCGGTAACACGAAGGCGATAAAAGCGGGTTGCCAAAGCGTTCCCAAGTTCGTTAAACCATAGTGATATCTCTGGTAGCTCTGGGGGTGCCATCCGGATTGCCTCATTCAGGCAGTCAATTCTCCTATCAAAATCAGCGAGTTCGCCGAGATGATTGAACCTTAGGCCGTAGAGCTCCCCGAGCTTGTTTAGTCCAAAGGGTTGAGCTACGTGTCCAGCAGGATAGAAAGATAGCGCCTGGGTGTGGTGCGCGATTCCTTGATCAAGGTCGAAGGCGTTGCCAGAGCGCTCGAATCGGTTCTCGTAGCAGAGTCCCACGAAAGCAAAGATCTCTCCTTTAGCCTCGGGGTCGACATTGGAGACCAGCAAAGCACCCTGTTCCATGATAGATATAACCTCGTCGGCCGCCGTCTCGCTACCCCAAAATTCTGGTCCACCGTTTAGATATTTACGAATTTTTTCGTGCAAGCTCGAAGTTTCAGGGGCCACTGGTATTGTATCTTGAATGAACCTCACGGATATAGTTTCCACCATTGAGGCTACCTGTGGAGGGACTTCCCGATTACTATTGTCATCCTTATAGATTATCGCAGGTTTTTTCATCAGCTGAAGCACTGGTGGCAAGATTTAGGACCAAACCCACTTACATTTGATAAATAGGCAGTAACGACCTCGGAAACCCAGGAAGGATAACTAGGTTGCAAAGTGCTAGATTTCTAAAATACGTTATAAGTACACTATCTGTTATCGTGCGTCGACATACCGTAATTGACTAGTATAAGTATTATCAACACGATATGTGAGCATAATTGCTACTCAATTCGGCCCACTTAGTTCTTCCTCACCTCGTTAGCTAGGCGACTTGCTGCGTTACTCGACTCCATAGCTGTTTGTGTAGAATTGAAAAGTGCGTTGACGATTGGTTTGAAGCCGTAACGAGCGCACCTCTTTTATGTACAGCTGCCCATATTAAACGATCAGCCAAGCCCTAGGTTGAGCTACACGGCCCATTAGAGATAGTATAGACTCGTTGCTAGACGCATTGCTTCTGTGCTACGACGGGGATCGCGGCGTAACTCGAGCACAGCAAAGATCTCGTGACCCGGATACAACCCGTGATGATCGGGGATGAAAGCCGAGCTTGTACTTATTTGTTGTGTGTGATCCTCAGTCCAGCCGAACAAAGATAACTAACAGCTGATGTGAACCTGAGGATGACCTGTGCGAGTATCCTTTTTTATATAGTTCGACATCTCCAAAATACGAATAGGAGTGCTGTGATAGTGACTTGCGTTTATGTGAGTTTGCCAAGCGCAAGCACTGAACTGCGTATGAATGATATTTGTCGAAAAGGTGTCCTAAAACGACGTACACCATTTAGAAGACTGAAGTAGCTATCCGCTTATTTGCTGAGTCTCTCTCCCAACGGGACTTGCGATAGTGTTACCTTATGGAAGGGTCTTCGTAGTCAAGCCATTCCAGCGTTGATATGCATATACTGTATTGTCCCTCGATTAGACTCTCAGGTAAGTTTCATCGACTACACAAATCAAAACCAGGGCATACAGCACCTTAAAGTATAGTGAACGACCGACGGAGCGCAGGCAAAAACCAATAAAGACACTAATACAAACCGCGTTCAAATGTTTATTCAAAAACTTTCCTCCGATCAACTACTCTCTTTGTATCGTTATCGAAAACGAGAGCGGGAGCCTTTACTCAGCTGATCCATCTTTTTCTTGACTCGGGTCTCGTTTTCAACCCACTTGCCTTCGCCATGTGTCTTGAACAGCTGTAGCGCTTGCTTGTAATAGTTTATTGCTATCTCTGATTGCCCCTGCCGTTCCGCCGTAAACCCCGACTCCTCGGTTGCAAAGCCTTCGATCTCTCCGCTTCCGATGGTGCGTGATGTATTGACAGCATCATTGAGTACCCTAAGTGCCTCAGCATAGTGTTTCATCCTGTTGTAAAGGTGGCCGAGATAATATAAACACCACGTGTGCTGGATTACCAAGCCTTCCTGCTCGGAGATTCGTAGCAGCTCTTGATACTTGTTCAGTGCCGAATGATTGTTACCGCTATCTTCTTCCACGCGCGCTAAGTAGCGGATGCACTGAAGCTGCTCCGGTCGACAGCTGGCACCCAATGACTCATAGATAGCTTGGGCGTGGAGCAAGTGCAAACGAGCATTGGCATAGTCCCGCAGGTGACGGCAAGTGGTCCCGAGATGGCGAAGGCAATCAGCTTCGCGATGAAGGTCTCCGCGTTCGTGGAATTCATAGGCAGCTTGCTGAAAGTGTTTGCAAGACTCGGTGTGCTTCCCGGCGAGGAATGCGGCAACGCCCTTTTCAAACAAAACAAGTGTGGGATTGTCTGAATTTGGAGGGTGATTGACGGGAGTGCTTGAACATAGACAAAATAAGCATAGCCATGTTGTCAAGAGCTACGCTTTAGATTCTTGATGAAGTTGTGACTAATGATCTGCCTGTTAACTAATGAGGGTCGTTCTTCAGCGAAAAAACGTTCGTGCTGAGCCTCACCTGATTGGCCAAAACTCATCGACCACGGAACTCCCAGCGCGTTTACCATCCTTGCGAGAGAGAAGTTTGCCTGTTATGGTTACTTCTAATTGACTTATGAGACAGTCGTGTAGAAGGATCTTCGAGACGAGACAAGCCCAACCAAGAGAACATGAAGCAGCTAAGCTTGATAGACGTAAATAAACACGAGTACATAAGAGAAAGCTGATAGCTTAGTGAGGGCACCCAAAGATCATTTCTACCACAATCGCACAGTATTGTAGGTTGCGTAACAAGAGATGATTGAGACGAGATAGAGGGGCAGGCGCTTGTGGTGACCGAGAGCAGGAGCAATGTGTCATGTGACAGGATTCAAATATATATGCACATGACCAGCGCTGACTCATCGACCTCCTGTGGTTCACCGTCCGTGCAATTTACCATTAGAAACGTAAAGTTGTAGGTAATGCTTGGGGTAGGTTTTGCTATGTAAGTGGTCATACCCAGATATGACTACCTACATGGAAACGGCTTGATGTCTTCATATATATAGTCTAGTTCAGACTGGCACGGCTGGAAGCTCATACTCTAAGTGCTTGTACAGAAAACAAGCGTCTGGACTCTTTGTCTATACGCTGTTCTCTAGAGAATATTTACGTCAGTGATAAGCGATCGAATCAGTGCAAGTAAGCGATGGTAGTACAAGTCGATGAGCGGTTCTCACGATATGTTTTCGACCCAAGCCAGCTTATCGAACTTCCCCTAAACTGGTTAGTCACCAGGAGCTGCAGCTATTATCCTAGACATTCATTGTAACCTTAGTTCAATACGAAACCCTGATCAACTGTCTCGTGGGCGAAGTGAGAATAGCCTCCCCATCGCCCGCGTCTTCAGAAACTCCTTATGAACACCTATATTCATGAAGCCAGGCTTTGTCGAATAACAGGGCTCGGCTCTAAACGCATATTATGTCTATTCTGGGACAGTTTGTGTGTCCTTTTTTATATAATCACACGTGGCTCAACCGGGCACGCCTATCCACTCATCTCGGAGCGCATATATCGTACTTCAATTAGACTCCAAAGTGCATCGTGAGGCTAAACGAGTTTGATGCTATATTTGGTACTATGATTCGCGTAAGAATGATGTTCAATCAGCATACCTCATAGGCAAAGTGCTCTAGCTCCCTAACGCGACCGGGATTGATAGCCGGTGTCGGGACGTCTCGTTGTTGTTTGAAGTTGCTAAATTTGGGTGAACTAGGAATCGGCACTTACAAGTGCAAACAAATGCACTTCAGCCGTATATAAGGCGGTATCTGATGGCCACAATCTTGTTTTTGACCACCCGTACATCGCGCTATCGTTTCGAAATACAACATCTAGTGTACGTAACTCTCCTATCACAGCTCTGATATCTTATCCCAACCAGCGCCCATAATGAAGGCATTAATCTATTTGGTCGCGCTATCAGCGTTTCTGGCCAATCGCGTCGCCTGTAGAACCTGCTGTTGCGGAAGTGACTACGCTTCGGGAAATTGCTGTGATGATCTTTTCAAAAAGGATACGTACTGGAGCATTCGATGTGGGCTCATACAAGGACAGTCGTGTGACGTGGGCGAGCTTTCTGATGAGCTCTGGGAACATTGCTGTGCGAAATATGGACAGGCTGGGGTATCTGGTTGTTGGTAGTGGGTCGCCAATGTTTCTACACACCTGACCAGTGGAATGTTGAAACTATTATACTCGTCACCTAAATCACGTGAAATGCGGGGATCAAACGGTTGGACTCTGCAAATAGGCCACGCTCCGACCGTCAAAAAAGGAGACAAAAAACCACGTCGTTCAGATATGAGATAAAAACATCAAATGTGTTCCCTCTAACCGGCCCTGATTATGTACCTCGTCGAAGACACAAATATTCCAGCCAACACTCCGTATACCGTGTGCAGGTCCGAGTTTTGTATCCGCAAATTTGATATTTGGCTCGAGTGTATATAGCTCACTAAGATACCTTGTACTATCCTTATGCACTGGTAGCCTTGTTGACATGAGCGATACCTAAGTATATGCGTCTATAAGGGACTGCTATGGACATAACAGCAGCTTGAGACATTCGTCTACAATGATGGTCGACTAGTTGACTTCCCCTCCACTAAGAACTGTCTGCATCTTTAGAGCCGCGTCATCCGTTGGAGCGACGGTACTCTTAGCCTCCTCTTCCTTCTTTCACTCGTATGAGTAAAACAAAGCCTATCATTCTAGTCAAGTACACTTACGAGGGCCGTAAGGTGACTACGCTGGTTACGCGCCACAATCTTCGCCTTGATGAGCAGAGGGCTTGGCTCGGACCCGTCGAGAGCCGGAGGCACTGAAGTTTCGACAGCTGTATTCAGGACCGCTCCAGAGTCAGGGGTTGACGTAGCAGCAACTTGGCTAGAAGGCCCATGTTCATCGTCTTCTTCCGGGAGTAATTCGTCCTACGATGTGTCAATTTGCAGATAACAATGTCTGACTAGCTGTTGCGTACCTCAAGTCCAACAATCACCCTCGTCCATGCCGTGTTCATCAGTCCCAGAAAACTACCTTTAAACTCCCTATCTTCGGCTTCCACGGACCGCCTAAATAGCGCACCAATATTTTCCGCAATCGCGATACCATGGCTCACCACAACCACGTTAACCTCTCCAATCGGTTTTCCTTTCGCCTCTTTGACGATCGAGGTCAGATACTGATCGAAGAACTGTTCCCCACGCCGCGCCACATCGTTTAAGGATTCACCGTTCGGAAATCTACTGTCCCTGCCCTTCAACGGTAGCCATGGTGCATTAGCGGTTTCGCCCTCGGCGTCTCCCCAATGTTGCTCTCGCAAGAGCTGAGTAGTGATCAGAGGTGGTTTAGGTTCCGGTTGGGCAGCGTGGATCGCTTGGGCGGTAGAGTGCGCTCGCTTCAGGTCGGAGCTGAACATATGCGTGATAGGATAGGACGCGAAATAACGTCCAACGGCCGATGCTTGCTATAGACTCCAGGTGATTCATATGTTCAAAGTCCCATTTAGAGAATCTCTCACCTTTGTACCAGTAGCGGACAAGGGCGCGTCAGCCCAGCCGGCCCATACTAAGGTTCTCTGCTCGCTTGTTAGTCTCATAATCTATGTAACTTTTGTGACTGAAACAGCTGACAAGGTTATCGGTGCTACATTTAGTTCAGTGATAGCTTGAGTCAGTATACATGGGCTCGAGAGATGTTAGGTCTCACCTCTGCCCGTGTCTGACAAACGTTATGGTTATCATGGGTGTGGTGGTCTGTCCAGTTCACTACTACTTGGAGGCTACTTATAATGAGCTCGATCGAAATATGACTCGGTCGAGCTAGTTGATTTCATATCGTCTGCATCAGCACCATGAGCGAGGGAAACTAACGTGGTACTAGGACAGGCGTGTGAGCTTCGGCCTATATGCGCCGCAAAAAAACAAATTGTACCGCCTCAAAGTGCCATTACATAAGGCATAGTCTCCGCGCGACAATATGTACTTGATTTTGAAAGAATCGAATTGTACATCGATTCTCGCTGCTTGAACTCGGCATATCTCAAGTGCGTGCGAGGATATCTAGTCGGACATCGTGTGATGCGACGCTGGCGAGTCTCATGGACATGATGGATTTCTTTAACTTAGAATTTGTCGTTGCTTGTGGCTGAAGCAGACGTAAGCAACGTAAGCGCCAAGATGAGCACTGTTGTATCTGGTTTCGAAATCGACCACCCAACCATGTCGACCACCACACAGACTGCTCTGTCATTTTTACTCTTCACTAAACGCGAATCAAACTACCTTTTGGGATAAACCTGATGCGGGGACTCGGATTAAGTAATAGTTATCACAAAAACTTCTCGACGCTTGGCGGCTGTCGAGTCAGGTTCTTCACAAATACCCTTCAAATTTGTCTCTCGTGCGGGCGTCTGAAGCACCTGCGGTGCGACTTTTCATAGCTTCTACTCGCTCCAATCCTGTGCAAGCGGAAATCTTAAATCCCTCTGTTCATCGATGCTGTGTGAACTTGACGTCGGTTTTGTTGATGCCGATACCCATTTCGGGACATAAAGCCGCTGGGAGCTAATGCAATTTTCTTAAACTCTTGCCTATCGCCCTTTTCACCATGTTTAAATACGCAAACGACCACGATTCGATGAGCAGTCCGGTGCGGCGCCTAATTCGGGAGACGAATCGAAGAGTGCGACCTCCAACCCACCTAAACCTGATGGAGTTCGTGCTATGTCCTGCGCTCCAGTTCGAAGTAACCGCCGCATGCCTCGTGCTTTTACTCTCGAGTGGTTATAAAGTCCGCTGTCATTGGTCTGCAAGGCCTCAGTCAACCCCGACACACTCTCATACGTCTTTCGACTACTAACCGATACCATGGATAGCGATAGAAAAGCGATCATGGTACGTATGTTCATATCATGATATGGTACATTGAGCTCATAGGCATGGCACGTAGGACTTTCTCATGGCCGACTCTGACGATGTAATGGGCGCGTTGGTTGCCAACCTCGGGCCAGAAGGCAATCTCCCTCCTGGCCTAGTCATCCGCTCGAGGTGTAACTCCAACGCCTCGGATATTGATCCAGACGATCTCCCTGCTATCCTTCGCCGGATCGAAGAGATGGAGAAGAAGGAGGCGATTCAATCGAAGCCTAGTTCCTCTGGCTCTTCAACTCCTCCAGCAAAACCTGGTCCTTCGACTCCTCCCGCAAAGCCTGATACTGCAACTCCTTCAGCAAAACCCTCATCTGAGAAAGCGAGTGAAGCTCCTCCAGTCGAGGAGGCCCCAGCTAAGGAGGTACCGAAGGAACCAGAGGTAGACGAGGTCGTTGAGCGCGTTAAACGAGGCAAGCTGGAGAGCCATGAGAGGAACTTGCTAGGAAGCATTGTTGATACCAGTAGGCATTGACTCTTGCCATTACTTACGTGGAACTAACGCGCGTCCATCCTTTTTTAGATCAGATAGCCGCTAATTTCGAGTCGGTCTGTCTCCCGGATAGTACAATTGATATTGTTCGATCCATGGTTCAGTTACCTCTGCTTTGTCCCGATGAGTTCCAATCCGGTCTGCTGAAGCAGTATACCATGTCTGGTGCACTGCTGTTCGGGCCGCCTGGGACGGGAAAGACGTTGTTTGCTCAAGCACTAGCGAAGGAGTCTGGGGCTCGCATGGTAGGCTATCTATATCCTCGCGCGTTCGAAGTACAAACTCATTCTGGGATGGCAGATTTCGGTCAAACCGTCGGACATCCTTCATATGGTAGGCCCATTTGCTTCATATTTTTGACTCGGGCTTATTCATCCCTTGTTTCATAGTGTGTTGGCGAGAGCGAACGTCTAGTTCGCGCGCTTTTCTCGCTCGCTCGACGCCTCAAACCATGCGTCGTCTTCATCGACGAGATCGACGCTCTCTTCGGCACTCGTACCAACGCTGGTCAACAATCCTCCGCCCGCTGGCACACGAGTATGCTCACCGAGTTCATGCAAGAGATGGATGGCCTCATTTCATCCCAAATAATCGTACTCGGCGCAAGCAATAGACCATTCGACCTGGATGATGCTATCCTACGCCGTCTTCCGTGCCGCGTTATGATTGATCTTCCGGAGAAAGAGGCTCGTCGGGATATACTGAAGATACTGTTGCGAGAGGAAGCACTGGCCGAAGACGTAAATCTGGACTTACTGGCTGAGCGTACAGCGAAATATAGTGGATCTGATCTCAAGAGTAAGTCGAGGAAACCCAAGAACCAAAGGATTAAACTGACACGGTTTTTCATAGACCTGTGCTTGGCAGCGGCTTTCAACGCAGTCAAGGAAAACGCGGTCCTTCCATGGAAGACCGGCGCTCATAGGGACATCGGCAAGGGCAAGAAGCCCGAGACGCCTCGACCCGGCCGGTTCGAAGAAGTCGACGAATCTGGTCGACCCAAGCGCTCGACTCCTAGCCCGAGCCCAAGCCGTACCAAAACTTCATCCGAGGCGATTCGAGTCATCGCTGAGCGCCACTTCATGCGAGCATTGACCGAAATCGCGCCGTCGTCGTCCGAGACCCAGAGCTCGATGACCGAAATCCGCGCATGGAACGCCAAGTTCGGATCAGGCGCCAATAGGTCTGCTTCAGGACTCGGGCTGGGAGGTATAGGCGGTGGATATAGTGGTATCCCGGGAGTTTCGGGGTATACTCCAGGCTCCGGGGCTTCTTCAAGCTATACCCCGGGTTCTGGGTACGTTCCTGGCTCAGGCTACGGCGCAGGGATTGGCGCGAGCTCAGGATCGCATTACAACCCCCCTGGCGGAAGCGGCGCGGGACTAGGCTATTCGGGCGCTGGCTCAAGCTCGGGTATCGGTTCGAGCTTCGGTGCTGGAGCAGGCGCTGGTTTGAGCGGTGGCGAGTTTGGAGCTGGTGCAGGGAGGTACGGCGGCGCCGGAGCCGGTGGTGGTGGTGGATATGGCAGGATGGGTGGCATAGATAGAATGGAGGGTATGGGCGGTATGGGTGGTATGGGTGGTATGGGTGGTATGGGCAGTGCGGGCGGTTTGGGGGGAGCGCAAGGTGGGATGGATGGAATGGGTAGCATGGGAGGGCTGGGCGGTATGGGCGGTATGGGAGGCATGGGTGGTCTCGGTGGAGGTCTTGGCGGTGGCTTCGGGGGTGGTATGGGCGGCGGGTTGTTTGGCGATCGATCGAAAGGGTTGTTCGGTGATCGAGAAGGGGGGCTATTTGGCGGCCGCCCGGGAGGGATTCTTGGTGGGAGGGAAGGGGCCTCAATTAGCGAGGGTGAATTAACCAAGCCAGTCCAAGCATAATAGCCAACCTACATGCCTCCTATCATGTTACCCCACTCATGTCCCAAAGTGTTTCATGTGGTCATCGCTAGTTTAGTAGTCCAATAACTGTCTGCTGTTTTGTAGTAATTTCATCTCTAGATACAACCAATCAAACCTTGAAATAACGAAAGACACTATGACTATAACTCGCAAATTCTCGGATGGTGAGGGATTCAAAGTAGGTTTGCTAATATAACGATCGTCATCCAATAACTAGGGTATCCCTCTCCTGAAATTTAATAATCCGCACTGGGTTTCAGGCCTCCAGTTCGTTTGGTCTCCCTGAGATATCCGTGTATTCGATGAGCTTGGCCGACGCAATCCCTCTACTATGATGCATGACTACGTTGCGCATGAGCCATGCGTTCAATAGAGCCCTAAGAGTCCAAGGTATTATTTTGACAAGGGTTCGGAAAGCTTGTAGCGTCCAGCATACCAGCAGTGTTCCCTAAGTCACCAGCGAGCTAAACACTAACAGAACGTAACTCATCTGATGAGCTAAGTATAGCAGCTCTGTAACAGCGCAGAAATTAATAAGTAAAATAAACGAGCGTATCAAGACTGGAGAATGGAGTACAATTTGGCGCGGAGGCTGCCTTATAGACATAAGCGAGATCTGATTTGAGTCATTACACGCACTCCAACCATACTATATGCGCAGGTCAGCTACAGCGTGTACACTTGACTAAGCTACTGGGTCGACTCTTGACTCAAGTCTATTAGAATTTGGGTTCTATATGCTCTTATTTAGCGCTTACGAGTGGCTTGGCTATACAGTACCGCTCGCTTAAAGCGCCGGTTGAATTTTCGTGTATACTTGCTCTCGTACAATTCTACTTGCTTGCTCGGACGCGCACGCGCGTGAATCGCAAAAAATTCTTGGCTCCTGATTATACTGAGTTGGAGCTGAAACATGAAATATCAATCAGGGAAATAGTAAACTTGAGTGCTGGGCGTGCTAAGACGCAGAATTCGAATGCAAGTCAGGAGATCCGTGGTCTAATCCATCAAGTGGAGTGGTTGGGCTAGCAGAAAGGTTGGACGTGTATAATATAGTCGCGCCACGTCGAAGATCCACTCATCCTACCATGCCACCCACCAAAGACTCCGGAATACAGTACGTACGACAGCCTCTGGATATATATTACTTAGTTATAGCTTAGGAGCCATACAGTGAGAAGATCGAGTTAGTCAGAGTTACTCGATTGATCAAGTGGCGGCGTAGCAGCCACTGGGCTTCGAGGAGAACGTGTTTCAAATTAGCGTCACTGTGCTGATTGGAATTCGCATATGTTTGGTGCTATGAATAAATGACATAAAGCAACATCTTCTAACATATACGTACAAAGGTATGCAACTCGCGCCTTCTTTCCTTCATTAGACCGTAGTCCCTGAAATATTGTGCCTTACGCCTCCTCTTTTTTCTTACATCGTGGCTTTTCTTCTATGTCTTTCTCACCTATAACTTCATGTAATGTCGTACCATAGGGCTCTGCCCCGAAGCGACAATAAATACATGATTAAAAAAAAGGTATGTAATTGGCAAATAAGGTGTACATGCACCAGAATCAAACCTGAGACACCAACAAACTTCCCAACTTACTCTCACTCTCACTCTCATGTCCTTGTCTCCGGTCCCTCAGCGCGCATACATATTGCTTGTTGTGCATAGATCGCCATAAAGTGCACTATGGTTACGAATATTTACAGCGTATGAGTGAATATTCCACCGCCTGGAACAAACTGATTCCTCTGAACAACTCGTTTCGTAATAAACGTTCATACACCAACGTGAATAAACGCCGCCCATCGATCAATCGATTCTACCCCGACCTTCTCACGCATCCTTCCTACTGCTTTGTGTAGCGCAATTGCCGCACGCTTGTGATCCATCGTTCCATCCTTCATCAGTTCGGCGTACACTTCCTCCACGATCTGCGGTGCGTCGTCGTCCCAGATTGACCACATTGTCGCTATCACGCTCGGATACCCGGCGGTAAGCATCCCAGCGGCTAAGTGAGTCGCTTCGTCTGGTAGACGGCTATCTCCGGTAGCAGTCTGACAGGCAGATAGAAAGGCGAGACCCTTGTTTTTGAACTGTCGCTTGGCGATCTCTTCGAGTGTAAGACAACCGTCGTGAAGGTAGAAGGCACTGTGGCTGGGGTTGTCGCGGTCCTGGACTGCATGGCACGCAAGATGTACCCAGCTGTACTGCTCCATCGCGTCCAGTGTAGCTTTAACTGTGGCTGACGCGCCATCGAGCTGATGATAGAAGGTCGGTTTAGCATGTTTCTGAACAATGGCGAGTTCTGCCACGGTCATTGGTAAAGGGGGTTGGCCATATGAGTCTACTTGACCAACTGCAAGGACTCCACGAGTTTGCTCGACCGCTTGATCGCCCCGAGGGAGAAGTGCACTTAGCGTGGGTGTGTAAGAGGAGACGACAAGATCGAAGGCGTTGGGTGAGTGGCCATCATACAAACCAGCCGCATGAAGAGGCAGGAGCGACAGGGCTCCGGTTGCACACCAGGTTACATGGGGCAGCTCATCGTATGGCAGTTTGCTCTGCAACGGAGTAGAAAGATTGGTATGGATAAGGGACCAAAAGAACCACACTTACTGTGTATGCTAGCGCATTTAGCACTGGCCCCACCACACTCGACCAAAGGTTTTTGAGTGGTTGAAGGCCATCCTGACACTCTACTGGCGGGGGAAAGTACTTGACACTCCGAGCGCCATTGCCTTGACGGCCAACTAAGGAGATTACTCGTGAACAGTTCTCCGTCAGCTGTTGGCTTGTGAGGCCGCCGAGAGGTACATGGACTATATCATCACTCTCCGGGATGATAATGAGTGCATCACAGCGAATACTGTGTGTATTGATGACCACGACCGGCCCATCTGTGGCAGCTCTCTTCAGGGCGGCTGGAGTCCGAGGAGACATAAAACCATCAAACCCAGTGAGGTCGCGAGCCTGAACAACAAGTTCATCCCACAGCTCTGCTAACTGGCGATGCTGCTGAGCTTGGGACTCTAGGTTATGCTGAGGATTTACGCATATGTTTGAAGCCCGGGAACGTGAACTCGCCGCATCAAGCCGGGCGGAAGTTTCCCTCAGGCGATTCGCTAGATCTGAGTTAACCTTAGCAAGCTCATCGAGTGGCGCTCGGAGTTGAAGTGTCTGGCTCCATACCACTGATCGTCCTCGTTCTAGGCACTCAAGAGCGAGATCGTAGAGCTTAACAGATACAGCCCAAGCAGCTACTTCAGCAACAAGGTCAGTAATTGAGAGCAGACTGTCATATCGCTCCTGTATGGTCTGACCAAGCGAAGCGATTCGTGGAAGTAGGTTAAATGCCCTTTCATAAGCTTCCACAGGAGAACGACCTAGACGATGGGAATGACTCGCCCAGAATCGAGCACATTCAAGCTGGACACTCGGCCTGGTTATAAACTGTTTAGCACCGTCTTGAAAGAATTTTATAGAGGCTTCGAGATCTTCGGTTCTGCCATGCAGCTCAAATCGGAGTTTCCACAACTTTCCAAGGCTGCTCAAATAGTTTGGTTTATCTGGGTAATCGTCTGGAGTAAGCTCGACAGCTCGTGACGTGTATTTGATTGCCTTGTCAAAGTCGGTAAGATTGCCAAGTTGTTTAAACCGATTTTCCCACGAGTTTCCGAGGTTGCTCAAAAAACCTGGTTTGTCTGGGTGACTGTCTGGAGTGAGCGCGACAGCTTGCGACTGGTATTCGATTGCTCTCTCAATGTCCATAGGTCTGCGAAGCTGTTTAAACCGACCTAGCCACGAGTTCCCGAGATTGTTCAGATAGCTTGGTTTGCGTGGGTGATTATCTGGAGCGAGCTCGACGGCTCTTGACACGCATTCAATTGCCTTGTCAAGGTCGATGAGATTCCCGAGTCGCTGAAACCGATTTCGCTGCGAGACTCCAAGATTGTTTAGACGAGCTGCTTTGTCTGGGTGATTATCTGGAGTGAGCTCGACAGCTAGTGATAGGCATTCAATTGCTTTGTCAATACACGCAAGATTGCCAAGTCGGCTAAACTGCATTTGCCACGAGTTTCCAAGGTTGTTCAGATAGAGTGGTTTGTCTGGGTGGCCGTCTGGAGTGAGCGCCACAGCTTGTAACTGGGATTCAATTGCTTTGTCAAGGTTGGAAAGAAGTCCGAGTCGCTCAAACCGAATGTGCCATGAGCTTCCGAGGTTGTTCAGACAGCCTGGTTTGTCTGGGTGACCATTTGGAATAAGCTCAACCGCTTGTGACTGGAATCCAATTGCCTGGTCGATGTCAGCAGAATTTCCCACTCGCTGAAACCGGCTTCGCTTGGATCTTCCGAGGTTTTCCAGAAACGCAGGTATGCCTGGGTGGCCGTGTGGAGTGAGCTTAACAGCTTGCGACTGGCATTCAATCGCCTTGTCAATGTCAGCAAGATTCCCGAGTCGCTCAAACCGACTATGCCACGAGTTTCCGAGGTTGCTCAGACAGCCTGGTTTGTCTGGGTGACTGTCTGGAGTAAGCGCGACAGCTTGTAACTGGGAGTCAATCGCCTTGTTAAGGTCGGTAAGATTTCCGAACCGCGCAAACCGAATGCTCCACGAGTTTCCGAGGTTGTTCAGACGCCCTGGTCTGTCTGGATGACCTTCTTCAGTGAGTTCAACGGCCTGTTCAAGACATTTACATGCTTTCTCTATGGCAGAGATATCGCCTAGTCGCATATATCGACGTAACCACAGAACACCGAGCTCGTCCAAATGAGCCGGCCTGTCTGAATGACCGTCGGGGGTGGCAAGTACTGCGTCGGTTTCAATCACGATGGCCGACATGCTATCTTCGGACATAGTCCCACTACTAGAGTTGAGTTGAGAGGGGTGCAACATAGTCTGCTCATCATAATCTGACTCAACCCACCTTGTTGTATTCATCGGAATAAACGTTGAGGGAGAGTGTTGATAGCCTGGACTGAGGGGAGAAAACAAAATTGTCGTACCATCATCTCTCTTGGTCTGTTATACATTTATCGACATTACCTCATATGGTAGCCGCTCATCAATCTACACATTTTGTGTTGCATCCCCTCGGCTGATCACATATATGGTCTTGTCAAGCATTTTACCCTGCTTCAACCAAGTATAAATTTAGAATAGCTATGGGCGGTAACTCTGTGCTATGTAATGAGCCAGAGCGTGATTCAAGAGCCACGCAGTCTCCCGTCGGTTATGCCTGCTCCGGTTGATTGATGATCCATCACATATCCCGTGGCAAGCATCTTAAGTTGACACAAGACCCTAGCTCATGGTCGGCGGACAGTACGACATTGCCATATCCTATTGGCCGTGCTAGTACCCCTCTTTCAACTGATATTGCAATTGTAGCTTCACTCACTGAGCGCCGCGCGCACAGCCATCAACGACGAGCGTCAAAGCTACTTATCTGGTTCGCCTATTTGCCACGCATTGGCAGTTGATTCGACATGCGGACCAAGAAGCAGATTGATACGCGATGCGTGTTTTTACAGAAGATTGGCGCTCAATCAATGGGCATTGTAGTGGGTAGTGCATTCAGTGTGAAGCGACATGCAATTTAGTGCGTTTTTACTCACTGAAGTAGCGGATGTAGCTTCGACAAGAAGTGAAGAATCTGTACCTCGAAAGACTTGATCACCTTGTTCGCCAAGGTCTCTCCCCCCCGAAAGTGAAGCATCACCTTGCTTCTGCAAGGTCACTCCCCCCCTAAAATGAGACGCAAAAATCTGCAGACCACGGATCCGGCGCTTATACCTCTGAACCAATCCGCTTCAAACCCCCCCAACAAGCCCCGTGCGACTCTTGCAACACACAGCACCTTCTGATACGATAAGAAGCTTTGTAAAATACCCCGCCACGGACTTCTTAGCTTTGAACAATGTCATGTTCTTTAAATATACTCGGACTTGTATGCTTAGTTGACGGTAATCGTGGAACGAGCTTTTGAACGGCCTGGCGCACAACAGCACCGTTTCCGTATCTAAAAGTCTGCGGGTTAGCGAGTGAGTTTAGCTAGAATCACATAGGCGAGCAGCTCGATCTATTTGGCTAGTATTGCTACGCATATATATAGGTTACAGTTGTGTTCCATTTACTCGTGGTGTCTCTACGAGCCAAGCGCGAAACAGTCAGCTTGCGGTTTTGGTTTCCGGGTAATAGATTAATGAGCTTTGGACCCACCAAAGCGGTACGTGACGGGTCTGCTAGATCCCAACTCTGGCGCACATCGGAGCGTTGGTCGCAATACAACCGTGATTATTGTCGCCCGTAACAGAACTTGCCGATTTTAACACGCATCAACAAGAGCTCATTTACTACACGACTTTGCACTGGCCCCTGGATAAAGTCAGTCTATATACAGCAGCTTTTGTGCAGCCTGTCCAGGAGCTGAGCGTAGAGGATAGTCTAAACGTCGATTGTGCTCTAGGCAAGCAGGTGGCGAGAGCTTTGTGACCTTTGGAATAGCTTGTCTTCCATTTGTTCAGCTACCCGAAATAGCAGTTCGCCTGTGTCAATATATTCTTTGTATTTTTTGTCTAGTGGCCCAGTTTGGGAACCTTATCTGAGGCCTCCACCGGAAACCAACGTTGTAGTTATATGCTGTGTATCAGATTGTGCGAGTCCAACTTGAGCCTCAAGAGTAGTATCGAGGTATTCAAGACTAGTACTGGACTAGAGCTTGCAAATAATGAGTGCTTAACGGAAGCAAGGTCAGTGGCACGGAGCGTGCTGCTTCTAGTCAAAAAATGGCGGGTTTTAGGGTCTTTCTTGGTAATCCCGAGCCTACCTGGAAAAGCATGCTTGAATCACGGCACATCGACGCATATACTCACTACTACAGTACAACTCATCTTTTAAATTGATTCTTGGGTATCACGCTCGAGTTAAGACTTACGTCGGGGTTTGAAATATATTGTTTACGAGCTAGCCATAGAAAATAAAGAAGGAAGTTGCTGAATGGATATATGAGTCATGTGAATAACTCCAGTCAAACTTCGGCCCTGCCAACTTAGTATTCACGTATATTGTGCATATTTGCATAAGATAGCAGGCGTTTGCCTTCTTCTCTCCCACTTGAGTGTCGGAAGTCGCTAACAGGCGTCGATTCGGTAGGCGGATAAACGTCCGCATGAATACCAAAGTACTGTTTCTGATTTCACCAAGAGCACATTCAATTTGATTGCGGCGCATATATAGAACAAGCTCTCATCCAGAGTATATACGAGCGCTAAATGGCGCTATCGTTGCCGCTCTATGCTTGCAGGCCAAGGCATCGCGGGCTTTATTTATCTTTTAGTGAGGTGGTGGTGTGTTTACGTGTCCCGCCCTCGACTGAACGTCTGGGATGCACGACTTTTGCCTCATGCGAAATCCCGTCACAAGGTCAGTGAGCTTAAGACTCAGTGCCTCAACTCTTTAGCTTGATCGCGTATCTCGCGTCAGTCGACAGCCTCCGGCCTCCAATGCAAGCATGAGGGAAAAAAAAGACCAAGCAGACAAGTCAACTAAACTCCGAAAGCGGGAAAGATACCTAGCCCGGCACGGGCCCTTTCTAGTGAAGAGTCTCATGCCCATAATTGAAGAAGAGATCTGCCCATGGCGAGAGTGACAGCGGCTAAGCTAGAATGTCGCAACTCCCAGCTACTCTAAACACGGACAATCATAAGATTTCGATAGTTTTGTAGTTTATCATAAGTCTTTAATGGTGCCCTGGCGCTGGCTACCGAAAGACCACCCTTTGGGTGACGTATGGTTGGACGTAATCTGCGATATTCCGGTAAGACTGAGAATGCATTTGGGAGCTTCGCGACGTGGGATAATATCACGTGAGGGCTTGAACATCCACAGGCCGAAACATGATTTGACACACATCTGCTTGACACGACGAGTCCAGGCTAATCTCCGCTTCTGCATCGCCCCACTCAGATGTCCAACCGTCCAACAGTGTAACATTGCATGATGAAGAATATTACTGTAACTGCGACCGTACCTGTGAGCTAAATCATGGCCGACTCAGGCTGGATGGCTTAGTCTCCCTTCAATCTCGCCTTTCCGATCAAATCTAGCCGCGCTCAAGTTGAGCCTCATCAACGACGGACTGGGACTAGACGGAGAAATGGAAAAGCGATGCACATTTAAACGACCACCCAAATTATTCGCATCTGGACTGGAATCGCCGGATGTGGGTTATACCCCGATCCACAGCCAGGTCGAGTCTCCATTGGATAGCGAATCACTACCATATTCTAGTCCTCGACTAATATGCGCTAGTTAGCTTGCCCTGTGCGCCTACACCCCTGCGCTCTCGAACAACTCACAGGAATTTTTCTTATGCCGCATCACAACCACCTAAATCCTCGGTGATGGTTTGCCCGCCCGGTTACGCGCCAAGCTCCCTCTGAACCTATTCAAACCCAGCACGAAGACTAGACTCAGACTCGCCCCGCTTCCAGATCAAGCCTAGTCGACAAGTCCGGAGGTTCTTCTGTCGACCACGCGCAAGCCGCTCCTTAGCACTATCGTGGGCGAATCCCGCTTCCAGGGCAGCTCAGGGGGGGATATCTCCACCCCGAGCCGTCCCGGCTTACTAACGACTCTAGGAATACGTCCAGGCTGAAGACGAGGTGTTCCAAGTCCAAGGCTACCCGACCATCCCATACACGCACGAACGCAAGGACTCGCTCCGACCATAAAACGAAGCGAATTCAGTCGCTGTTCTCCTCAGTTTGGTTTTATCGGCTTACGTTTTTGGGTTAGCGCCTGTGTTGTGGGCCGGACGCTAGTCCCCGAGAGGCGGACTTAATATTTTCGCCAGGTGGAATGTGTCCAGCGACCGACGGCTCTCCCCTCCTGATGCCTATCTATCCGCGAGTCTTATTCGTCCTATTTTATTTCTGGGACCAACCGCCCCTGGTTCCAACGTCTAAACCGACTCGCCTCGTCGGCCGCAGCCATGGCTGCGCAATTCCCAAGAACCTAGCGCGTCATATGGTCCATCATACTCCTCCTCTCATCTTGTCGTACGTTGTATTTGTCGTCACGCTTATGGCTATCACCGACGACCGATGGCTAGGATACGCTAGGGAAAGCTGACTCGGCTTTTGCGTCGTGGTTTGTGACTGCGCTTGTGCTAAATGCCGCGATGTGCGGCTTTGAGATACCCACGTTGGCCATTATCTGGAGGGTTTTTCGTTTTGTCACCTGGAGTACGTAGATCACTCAATTCTGCGACATTTGCGTGACATGCTTGATGGTGTAACAAACAACAGCGTCTCTTCAGAGCTGATCTCGCATAGATCGTCTCTATCTTAAGATGGAGCACAGGAATATTCAATAGCAGATGCAACGGATGGTGATTTCTTCGTGCACTACCCATTCACGGTGGTTCGCGAATTTTTGCCGTTTGTACGTCCATCGCCTTTTTCTGTCCTACTGTCTCTTTACTTATGACCTCCGTAGTTCTAGATTGTGTGTTAAATTCGTCCTAGACCCAACAACAAAACCCGACCTCGACTAATTCACCTTCGGCAACGCCCCACAGGATTACCAAGCACGCTACGCTGCGTGCCTGCTCGTCGTCTGGATCCTCGCACTTTGGGCGACCTATAACGTTGAGAAGAAGATATACAAGATTACCACAACCCACCATCGCCCTCTCACCGATCTGATTCGTTCAAGTTCGGGCCGGTCAAATCCGGTTGTGAGTACAGGAATGTCTCGCAAATCTTCGGACGAGGAGGGGCTGGCGCGGTTGTTTCAACACGTACTAGGTGTCAAGAAAGTATGGCCCAATAGGAGTGTTTTTATACTCGTCAATTCAATCTTTATTCAATTTATTTCCGACGCAATCTGGAAGAACTCTCAGATGGTGGCAATCGACGTTTGGCCATGTCCGAGGAACTCGAAACCGCTGAGTTCAAACTCGCCACCATTTCCAACGAGCTCCGGGGACAGCATCGTTCCCTCTCGCCAAGGCTACAGTATTCACTAAAAGGGGCAAGGATTCAACGACCGTTAAACCCGTCGTGCCTGATGACTAATCTACCCGCACTATGTTGATCAACTCGCTCCCTGTGATGTACCGCCTTTCGCTGTCGAAGTGGCTCCGGTTCGATCTTCCGTTTGTGAGCAGGAAGCTCGATATGATGGAGCGGATTGGGCACAAGATTGTTGGAGCCGACAAATTGCTGTTGGAAGGTCGGCGGAGGTTGGCGGACGATATACACAACCCGAGGAAGTGTTTGTCAGCTGAAAGGAGCTCTAAATGAGGGGCTTTGGCAAACTTACGGTACGTGACTTGGCTTTCCGTTCGCGACACCTGTCTCATGCTCATTTAGCATCTTTGATTGTTCTCGCATAGCGATCTATACGATTTTGGTCGACTGGGTGTCGATGGTCAGCTATTGCGACATACTTTTGATGTTGTGGGTACCGTCCGTTAATTTTATATCAGACGAATGCTCATTATTCTGGTGCAGTTGAAATTCGTCCAAAGGTGCGAATCTATCTGACTCAATAACACTTGACTCACGGCGATTGCTAGTCCTCATACGCACCAACTGAACGACTAATCACCGCGCAAGCACGCTGGGCTTACCAAAACGCTTAGATCCGTCGCTTAGTAAACTTTTCGGGGTCGTGTTTGTCAGCCGAGAGATTACTGGGACGTTTGAGAAAGCGAATGGGGATGTTGCAGTTGCTGCTGAGGATTTCTTTGCGATATGCAATTGTTTTAACACCCTTTGATGGAGATAATTTCGATACTACAGTTGCTGGTACCAATGTCTCCGTATTATATATAGAGATTATCTCATAAAATCTTCGGCCACAGAGTACGGGAATGCTGGGCGGGATGTGGACATAGTTTAACCTAGTCGGAAACAAGTATTTTACTACGGCATCCTGCGATGGACGCGGGCTACAAATCGAAATGTAATTTACAATGTACTAGTTATTTCTCGCTTCGGTGCTACACGACGACGACATCGAGTTGATACTTTGATCAACCCGGTGGCGGCCCAGTAGCCACAGCGCTTAGAGTGTCATCGATTCCAAGTAAACGCCGCGCCAAACCAGAACCTACGCACCGCCTCTACTACCAAAATATATGCGCAGAAAGTGACAGGATTATTGAGAAAATAAACTGCTCGTGATGCCATAGCGTCCGGCCAAGTTGGGCTAATCCCTAACCTTACTCCGGTTTGCAAAAGGGTTCGCCAAGCGCCGAAAAAGTTTGTCGCTCGGTTGGGAGCGCTGAGCACGAAAATC